>CALYLW010001420.1:30030-168556 GCA_944989445.1 Ampullaceana balthica
TATCAATTTTAAATGTATGAAATGTAGAAACCGATCTAACCAACTTGTTGCATTAAATAAATAACTTGTAAAAAAAAGTTTTCTACTATAAATCAGGTATATAGGAGACATAAATATAAGTAGTGATTATTTTCAAAATAGTACGCACCAAGCGACAGACTGAACGTGACTGAACTCCTCGTGCTGTAAAACACGGGGATATGGTCATCGAGGGCTAGAGTGAACCTCCATTGACCCGTGGAGGTCAACTATGGCAGGCGGTGACACATGCTACATAGAGATAAACTAAAAACTCATTAATTTAATTACGGTACAGTCGATCGATCTGAAATTTTGATACAATGCATTGTTTGGTGACAAAAGTGTATGTGCAAAATTTCAGCTCACGGAAAGTAGGTCATTTTTACACGCTTTTATTTTTACACGCTTTTATTACACGTTTTTATTTAAGTCACAATGTTTGTATGTTGTATCCATCCATCCATCCTTCCATCCTTCCTTCAAAACTTGAAACGTAAAATTATACCACTTCTGATGGGGCTAGAGATCTAAAATTTTTACCACAGATAGATCTTGGATGACAATGCATTGTATCAAAATTTCAGATCGATCGAATGTACCGTATTGAAATTATTGCATTTTTAGTTTATCTATAGTCTATATATACCCATCGGTACCCGTCTGCTTTGTTGACATCCATGAGTTCACCACGTGAACACATAACCGTGATATAAAACGTTGGGCGGGCGCTTATGAAGTGTTTGGTATAAAAAAAATAGTGGTAAAAAAGATGCGTGGGCTTTAGATGTGAATTTTAAAGAGTTTTTATTATAAGTTTTAAAAAATAGCTGTAAAAACAAAGTTTTTGACTATAAATCCCTTATATATGAGACATAACTAAAAGTAGTGAATATGTTAAAAGCGTGTCCTTTTAAAAAAAATATTTTTTAAATATTTAATTTTTAATATAATGTTTCCGCCGGACCGACCACGACGACAAGATGGTGAAGGTATTTAATATAAAGGATTTAAAAATTACACACTTTATGCCCTGTCAAACTTAACTCTACAGGGCTTGTATCTTAAAATAGATCCTTATTCATTACGGACATCTCAAACAGCAGATACAGATCTGGCATAAGTGGTAAGAAAAGTTGTAGAGCAGGGGTGGGCAAACTACGACCCGAGGGTGACATGCGACCCGCTACGGAGTTCATTGCGGCCCGCGGAAATCAGCGGTCTTGAAAAAAATCTAATTTATGTTAAGATGTATGTTTTTGCTTTAACTGAGGCTAAATCTTGGGTAGGTGTGGCCCCTTGTCGTTTCATATCTTACTGATGTGGTCCTAGCACTAAAATGTTTTCCCATTCCTGGTGTAAACCAAGAGAATTATTTCGACATAACCTTTCACGGTGATACAAGAACACGCAGTCGAGTTCACAACTCATGTTTACAGAATGATAACCCACAAATAGATGTGAATACTTACAAAAGTCAACTGGTATCGATACATTAAAAAAACCCAGCACGTAACTGTTTATGTAAAAAAACAAAACAATATTCACTAGAGTCACTTGGCATCGATACCGTTCTACAAATTAACTACCAAGATCTTAAGGGGGCTCCATAAGAAGTGGACAAAATAGTTTTATTTTGTTTTCGGCATTGAGGAAAATGAACACGTGGGGTGGGGAACCGGTGGAGTGGAGAACCGGTGGGGTGGGGGAACCGGTGGAGTGGGGAACCGGTGGGGTGGGGAACCGGTGGAGTGGGGAACCGGTGGGGTGGGGGAACAGGTGGGGTAGCAATCGACATATTAATAAAACATTTGGAAACGGAAGTTAACCGTTACTTGTAATTTTGTATATTTTAAACGTTGGTGTTTCTAGTAAGTATGAAGCAAGATGCAAATATTTTCTCGTTAATATTCCCAGGAGCTTCTTCTCAGGTTTGAGTCTTTACATGAATTACGACTTATCTGATGGTTTAATCAAGGAGTTTTGTCTACAATTACGACTTATCTGATGGTTTAATCAACGAGTTTTGTTAACAATGACGACTTATCTGATGGTTTAATCAACAGTTTTGTTAACAATTACGACTTATCTGATGGTTTAATCAAGGAGTTTTGTCAACAATTACGATTTATCTGATGGTTTAATCAGCCTTGGTGTGTAACCAGATTCCATCACTGTTATCCTAGAAGGCGTATCGAAGCAATACATAAAATAATATTGTGAACAGTGTTGGTGTAAGTACACAATCTTGTTTAACTTCGCTACTGACTGGAAAGGCTTCTGACGTAGCTCCATCTGCACTGTGCCCTGCACATTTTCATGGAATTGTCTGTTGATGGCTAGTAGGTGTGGGGGAGAGCCGATGTCCAGGATTTGGAATAGCCCGTTGCGACTGACTAAATCAAAGGCTTTCGTAGATCCACAAAGGCAATGCATAGTGGCATCTGCTGCTCTCTGCATTTTTCCTTGAGCTGCCGTATGGAGAACACCGTGTCTATGATAGACTGACCAGCCCGGATTTGGCACTGAGATTCTGGATAAACTCGGGATGCTAAACTCTTAAACCGTGTTAGTATGACACGGGCAAAGGCCTTACCTTCAATACTAAGGAGTGAGATTGCACGATTGCTATTGCATTCACTTCTATCACCCTTGTTCTTTTATATTTTCACTATATTTGCATTCTTTAGGCCCTGTGGGATGTAGCCCTGTTCCCAGCAGAGGGACAGAAGCTCGTGCAAAGGGTAGAGTAAAGCTTGCTATTCTTTAGAGCTTCTGGTGGTATGCCATCATTCCCAGGGGCTCTTCCACAAGCTAGGCAGTCAATTGCTTTGCTCAGCCCTTCGTGTGTGGGCACGACATCAAGTTATTCCATGAGTGGCAAAATATCATCTAGAGCGGTGCTGGAGACTGGTAACTGTTGCGTACAGTTCCAGATAATGCTCAAACCACCCTTTTAGCTGCGCTGCCATGTCTTGGGTAATTTCTCCACTTTTGGACTTTAGGGGGGCAACTTTGGACGTCAAAGAGCCAGTTGCTTTTTTTGATATTTCCGTACATGGCTTTCGCATTGCCTATGTCTGCAGCTGACTGTATGCCTGAGCAGAGGTTAGGCCAGAAGGTATTGGCACATTGACGTGCGACTTTTTGGGCTTGTGACTTGGCGTTTTTTAAGGCATGCAGCCTGTCGGATGTAGGCTTTTCCTTCTAGGCCATAAGATCTTTAGTTTTGGCTTCAATGACAGGTTTCATCTCGTCCCAATGTGCATGTAACTAGCATGTGTTTTTGTGAGATTTTTTGCCGAAGGCATTTAACGCAGATTGCGAGCACACAAACGGGTAAATCAAGTCATGTTTTGTAGGATTATTTTCATTAAAAAATATTATTAAAATAAAATAAAGCATATAATTGTTTCAAACATTATTATTATTTTTTAATCAACAATAAAGTTTCAAAAAGTTTATAAGGATCTATAATTATTTCAATGTGGCAAAGACCTCCAAAAATAGTTCATTCATTGCGGCCCCTTGGTTTTCTTTTCAGCTGCTTTCAGGTCTATCCCATTCTTTACATGAAAACTCAATCTCTAGTCCCCGTGTATTTCGTGAACTTCTGTCTATTTTTGTCTTTGTGTATTCCCCGTTAGAACTTTTATGATAAATTTATCTGGAGTCGTACCCCCTTTTCGACACTTTCATATTGTCTTGATATATCGAGCAATAGTCTCCCGTTATGTCGTCACCACTATATATATTTTGTCGATACTCGGCCGTTTTGTTTTTGTTTTTACTCTCTCCATACCAGTATCTACACAGATGTGCACTTTCTACACAATGGTTTCTGTATACCAAGTTTCGGTTCCATACACAACTGATATAAGTTTATTTGATAACCCCTGACTTTGTTTTTGACTCCCGAAGTTTCTTTTTTGTTTGGTTATGGTTTCTTTGAGTTAAAAAAAAAGATAATTTGCATTGTAGCTCTGAGACAAAAGAGAAGAAATCCTGGACACTGACCAATGGCTCTCGGACGAAGGTGTGGGATGGGTTTCTGATTGGGAACATCTCAAGACTGGGCAAAAGTTGGAGGATTAACAATACGATATCATAGCTCTTCGTAAATTACAAAAGTCTCCCCGTCAAATTTCACGTTTGTTTCTGACCCACGCTGCTGTATAAAAACTTAGCCTTGCAAAAATACAGGAAACAACACAAAGCTTAAATATTACAGATGCTCCTTCTATACAGAAGATTATCTTAAGACAATGACGGTTTGTAGAAATTCCAGTGACGACAGAACGTCTCACTCATTTTGAGAGTAAGAGGTGAAGGTTACCGGGTGTGTCACGGTTGTTATCAGACAAAATTATGGGTGTACCGGATTCAAAATTTTGAAATACGACCGGAGCTGGATTAGTCCGGATTTATGAAGTGAACACCGACCGGAGCCGAATGTGTAAAAATGGCCGGATTCCGGATATGCTGGAGCCGGAGCTATTATATTTATACATATTTTATGGCTCTAGTGGCCAGCAAGATTTGACCGGATTTATGAAGTGAATTTCGGCTGGAGCCGGATTTGTAAAAATGGTCGGATTCCGGATTTGCCGGATCCGCAGCCGAAATCGGGTACAACCCTATATAGAATAGAACTGCGATAAAACTTCTAAATAAAATACAAAATACACAAACAAATCGTCACGGTTTTTAGTATTACAGTACCTTAATTATCACACTGTCGTTACGTACTGGATAAATAACAAATCACTGAACTCATGCGTGTTTCGAAGATCTTCTATTACTTTATTAAACATCCTCAATCTTTGTAAATTTCATGTAATAGAAACACAGCAATTATATATAGAACTATTGTATTACCCGTCAAAAATGACGGAAGTTTTTAAAATAAATACATTTCAGCTGAAAGCTATTTATTTTGAAAAAAATACACATCAGAATAAAAAATAACGTAATACAGAACTTTCATTCATTTTATTTATTTTCATTTTAATCATTTATTTTCATATTGAACAATTTTATGCGGAATGTTCGAAAAGAGTTATTTTTGGTGTAATAATTTGGTGCACTGCTTTCTAAAATTAGTAGCGTCACAGACAGGACGGGACGGACGTGACATACATTGCAAATGATGTATGTTGATTCAAGCGCAAATACAAAGAATCCTTGTATAAAGTCCTAGGGCCGTCCATAAAGTACGTCACTCTATTTTTAAATCCCTTATATTAACTTCACCCGGCGTCTCTGTCTCTCTGTCTGTCGTCCTCTCTCTCTGTCTTGGGCGGGCGGAAAAACAAAAGTAAAAAATTACCCACTTCCCGTAATCCGATCGAGCTGAAATTAGGCACACGGACCCGTCTCACCTAACAATGCATCAAAATTTCAGATCGATCGAACGTACCGTAATTAAATTAACGCAATTTTAGTTTATCCGCGTATGTAATTAAAATTCACTGTTTGTTATTGTTTTTTTTCCACGTGAAAGTTTGAGTTGACGCGTTGAGGCGACCCATCGAAGTACCGGGGTGCTTTTGTTTACATTTTACGTGTCACGCTGAGCTCGGTCAAGCGAATCGGTGACCAGACTTTTCCCCTCTCCCCCTCCCACCCACCCCTCCCCCCAGGGTTATGAAGCAAAGTTGAGTTAAGACAGATTCAGTCTGTAAATGCTTGTCGCGTTTGAAAATAATCAAAACTGTTACTTATGGCTCATATATAAATGATTTATAGTCAAAAACTTTGTTTTTACGGGGTTTTTTTATTACGGGGTTGTTTTATTAAATCCCTTATATTAACTTCACCACCGTCTCATGGGTGGGCGGAAAAACAAAAGTAAAAAATGACCCACTCCCGTGAAGCCATCGAGTTGAAATTCGGCACACGGACCCATGTCACCTAACAATGCATCGTATCAAAATTTGCAGATCGATCGAACGTACCGTAATTAAATTAATGCATTTTTAGTTTATCTATATAAACTATCTGTAGAAGTCGCTATTGTTTACATTTTACGGGTCACTTGACTTCACGCCAGCCATCGGTGAACACATCTCGTGTTTTAACCAGGTGTACCGGCTTGCTTTTGTTTACATTTTACGTGTCACGCTGAGCTCGGTCCAGCGATCGGTGACCAGACCTTTCCCCTCTCCCACCCCCCCCCCAGGGGTTATAAAGCAAAGGGGAAGTTAAGACAGATTCAGTCTGTAAATTTTTGTCGCGTTTGAAAATAATCAATACTTTTAGTTATGTCTCATATATAAGGGATTTATAGTCAAAAAACTTTGTTTTTACGGGTTTGTTTTATTAAATCCCTTATATTAACTTCACCGGCGTCTCTCTCTGTCTGTCGTCATCTCTCTCTGTCTTGGGCGGGCGGAAAAACAAAAGTCAAAAATGACCCACTTCCCGTGTTTCGATCGAGCTGAAATTTGGCACACGGACCCGTCTCACCTAACAATGCATCGTATCAAAATTTCAGATCGATCGAACGTACCGTAATTAAATTAATGCATTTTTAGTTTATCCTTATATAACGTATGTAATTCAAATTCACGGTTTGTTATTGTTTTTTTCCCACGTGCGAGTTTGAGTCGACGCGTTGAGGCGACCCATCGAAATACCGGCGTGCTTTTGTTTACATTTTACGTGTCATGCTGAGCTCGGTCAACCCCCCCCCCTAGGGTTATGAAGCAAAGTTGAGTTAAGACAGATTCAGTCTGTAAATGCTTGTCGCGTTTGAAAATAATCAATACTGTTAGTTATGACTTATATATAAGGGATTTATAGTCAAAAACTTTGTTTTTACGGGTTTGTTTTATTGACCATTTTTAACTCCCCCTCCCCCCCTGTCACAAACTGTCACAAATCTCGGAACCCCCCCCCCTAAAGTACGTCACACTTTCGAACAAAAATTGTGTTTTTTATTAACAAAATAATTAAAATTTAATCTAAAACACCTCGACGTCACACATGGCCAGACTCCCCTTCCCCCTGTCACAAACTGTCACACTTTCTTACCCCCCCCCTCTGGAGCGTGACGTACTTTATGGACGGCCCCCTATCGCAATAACAGAGCGATCCCCTCCTAACAATCTCAAAACTTCATATCGTATCAATATATTTTTGGGTTTCATTTATTTGCTTCCCATTGAAGGGAAATAATCGCACTTGATGAATATCATTTGCATTTATTCAGGAGTCATTTCCTTCTATTAACAGGTTAGATATGACGTTAGGCCAGCCCGAGCGAGAGTTTATGCTCAGCTTGCTTCAGGACATCTTAAACTATTCCAAGATAGGAACGTGGGCTTCAACCGAACTGGGCAGCGGGTGCAACATCCTACACCACCATGGCTGGTAAATTTCCGTAATGGTTTGGAATCTTTTTTTTAAAAAAAATCTATAGTTTTACATTCAACATTAATATTACAAAAAACAATAAATCAGAATGTGTAAGGTACACTTGTATGAGCGTATAATTTATAGGTAAATAACTCAACGTTTACCAGCTATGAAGTCCATAAATTTTCATCTGACCAACTGGTTAAATGTCCTTTAATTTGATCTGACCATCTGGTTAGATGTCCTTTAATTTGACCTGATCAGCTGGTTAGATGACCATTAATTTGACCTGATCAGCTGGTTAGATGTCCTTTAATTTGACCTGATCAGCTGGTTAGATGACCTTTAATTTGACCTGATCAGCTGGTTAGATGTCCTTTAATTTGACCTGATCAACTGGTTAGATGACCTTTAATTTGACCTGATCAGCTGGTTAGACGAACTTTAATTTGACCTGAGCATCTGGATAGATGGCCTTTAATTTGACCTGAGCATCTGGATAGATGGCCTTTAATTTGACCTGACCAGATGGTTATATGTCCTCTAATTTGATCTGACCAGCTGGTTAGATGGCCTTTAATTTGACCTGATCAGCTGGTTAGATGTCCTTTAATTTGACCTGATCAGCTGGTTAGATGTCCTTTATTATGACCTGACCAGATGATTATATGTCCTTTGATTTGATCTGACCAGCTGGTTAGATGGCCTTAACATTGATCTAACCAGTTGGTTATATGTCCTTTAATTTGAATCTGACCAGCTGGTTATATGTACATTAATTTGACCTGATCAGCTGGATAGATGTCCTTTAATTTGATCTGACCAGCTGGACAGGAGGGATGTAATTTAATTTGATCTCATCAAGTGGTTCAAGAATCATTACTCAGAAAACTACCTTTGACATATTATGTATAAATAACCCCGGATGCCTCAATCAGACGCGTTTTTAAAACATTAGGGCAAAAAAGTTTTGTCTTTACTGTGAGGTAAACAAAATGTTCGTAGGGTAAAATTGATCAAAATTATTTTTTAAAAAATGTCATTAAAATCTTATAGCTTCAGATCTATGTGTTATTCTAATACTAAATAAGTATTTCATTTTACCTATCCAGACACAACAGAAAGCACCCAAGGTCCCCAACCATATGATATTCAGCATTGTGGCTTGTTTCTTTTTTCGTACCTATTGGAGTAGCGGCCGTGCACTACGTCATCAAGGTGAGTACACCTTGTATTGCAGCTCCCTGTAACCTCTTTGTTATGTTTTTACTTATTAATATATCTTGTAGGCGTTCTCTCAATACATAACCTTGCATACAATAATCCTCTGAAGAACTGGTTTCAATAAAACAACTTTAATATCTACACTATACACATAACATATAATTGAGGTTATACAACGTGGAATACTCAGGCACACATCCGCCATGACACCAGAATTCTCCAACACTGATAATAATCTCGAACCATCTACCCCATCTCTTCCCGCGCTTTCACTCACGTGATCTCTCCGTCATCCAACACGGGATTCACACGTGATACTCCCCCCGCCCCCGCCCCGAATAACTCCAGCAATAAAAGACAAACGACGCGTGATGTACGAGCAACAAACTATACTGACAAAAAACTTTCTTTGATCAATTTAAAATCATTTCTGAAAATATAATATAACTAGACGCCCCACGGCGTAGCATACGCCGCAGACTTGCTCATGGAGAGTGCAAAGAAAGTGGAGAAAAAACGGACACAAACTACAGCACGAAGAAATCAAAACAACTCGAATGAAAGTCGGTTAAAAGGGAGGCGGGTAACAACAACCTGAGTGTGCATGACTTGACTTTTACTCGCTTTTTTAAATTTACTTAATGCTGCTTCGTGTGTCTGTACTCTCACCCCCCAACCATTCTTTGCACTGTCTATGATGGGCAAGTCTGCGACGTATGGTACGCCGCGGTTCTCTCCAGAGTTACTTCTTTTCATTCACTCACTGTCGTTTGCCAAAACCCACCCCATTTTGACAACTGTGTCTTTCAGGAAGTCTTCACCCGTCATTAAATCATTAGCGGCGTATGCTACGCCGCGGGTCAGCTAATCTTGGCAATAAAGATGTAAAAGAACGGGCACAAACAGACATTTTTAAAAATTAAAAAAAACACACAAAGTTTTCGCTGGGGCTTGAAGACAGGACCTTCCGCATTTAAGGCGGACGTGATAAACTGTACACTACGAATCTCACGTTAGCCTGTGAAGGAACAATGCAAGTGAAACGCAAGGACCATTGGTTGTCTCGATACATTGGTCGACCCCAGCGAGGGTCATTCGTAATGCTCGGTTGCACATACTTGCGTCGTGGTGTCTCGCATGGTCCCATGAAGATAATTATATATATAGATCACATGCTGTGAACTTATTTGTCATGTGTGCTACATAATTTTGGATATAAATCGGAGGTGAATTTGAGATGGACATAAGTAAAAAAATATTCTTTTAGGGTTGATTTAGTCACATAACTAGTCTAATACGTAGACCCATACTTTGTCTTATACGAAGTCCAATGCTTAGTCCCATATTTCGTCCCATACATAGTCCCATACTTAGTCCCATGCGTAGCCCCATAGTTATGCCCATACTGAGTCCCATTCCTAGTCCCATACTTATTCCCATACACTCAGGGAGGTTACTGGCGGAAGTTCCCACCACAAACAACAAAACAACTACACCAAAAAAACTCGAGTGTTCCTTTCCCGTGTGCAACTATTGGGTAATGGCGAAGAGGTGGGTGAAAGTAAAACACAATCACGTGATCTGAGTTAACGTATCATTTCAACCGTCAGACGGAAAAAGACAAACACTTAGACTTCACGCTCTGATTATTGTGAAAAGCATATGCTAGATACGTTGGATGAATGTTCGAAAAATAGCATCGGAGTGACTTTTCTTGTCTTGTGATCAAATGGTTAATATAGAAACGATAGAAAACAAAAATATTGTGTTCCCGCTTTCAGTGATGTGGACACAAAGTCAGAGTCGTAACCCATCCCCACCAATGTTACCTCTAAGGTTTGTTGGTCCGTGACTCAAAATAATAAATTCGTGTTCAAAATTGCACAGCATCCATTTTTTGTGTGCAACTTTATCACCCCATAAACACAGATTTTATCTTATCATTATCAAAATTTACTGCGCGTTAATTATAAACTGCTGCGTGGCATCGGTCAGGTATCTGCGTTGCCGCACAGCCACAGACCTTAAAGAGAAACTTGATCTCCACAAAATTTTTTTATCGATTCTTCTAATCTCATCTATTTTAATTATTTTAATGCCGCACTCTTTAAAAAAAATAACAACACACCCCCTATCAAGTTATTTTCCGTCAGTTAAGAAAACGTTTTGTTATTTCCACAGTCTTCCAAGCAACTCAAGGAAAGAAAATACCAAGCCGCCACCAATAGTGCCAGGACGGCCTACAAGCTTTGCATCCTGGCAATAGTGTTTGGAGTTATCTCTATGGGAGTGAGCGGGTTCCTGGTGTGGTACCAGATTCAACGCCTCAACAAGATCCTGTCTCCATATACAAAATTAAGCTACTCCCGAAATAATGCTTTATAATATATTGTACATTTTTTCTACTTATTTCTTATCCATTACAGATGCCTCCTTCTATACAGAAGATTATTGACATCCTTTGTGTCAAGTCCTGCATTTTTTATTACAGTTTTCAATATTGATAATGTGTTATTTATCCTGTCTAGTTGACACATCCACCATATCACACCTGACTTTCAGATGGGAATAATAATAATTTGTTTCTGTTGATTCTTTTATATGGAACAAGCAAAGTCTAGTATAGTCAAATGGTTAATATTTTGAGATTACGCAATAGTTTTCATTCATGAAAAAGCAAAGATTTTCTTTGTTCAAGATAAAATATGTTGACGATGATTCGGATTTAGAATGAGAAAACACTAACTCTTTGACTTCACTCTTACCTTATCTTATTACGACTTCCGGTTTTGTGAGCGGTCACTATTTCTACTAGAGCTAAGTTTTCATATATTTTCATATATTTGCCTAAATTCATAATACTAAATTCTTTTCCAACCCTTAACTAATCTTTAATTAACCAAATTATAATAATTTTAGCTGTTTAATAATATTATTTTTTACTAAAATTACTAAAATCCCTAAGTAGTTATGTAGGCAGCCATTTTTATTGTTATTAATTTTGAACTCTCCTAATCGTAACTGTGTACATAACATTGATAACATAAAATCACCAATTTTATATACCTTCCAAATAAATTAATTACTAGGTGTAGAATTCATATTTAAATTTAATTGAACTTAATCAAATTAGAACAATTAAGCACACTTTAACAAAATTATACATAACTTATAGTATCATAATAATAATAGTAATTAGTAATAGTAATAGTCTTAAGTCTTAAACTTAAGCCTTAAAATTAAACCTAGTCTAACACTAACCCGAAAATGAGAATTTTCATCTTAGTCTTAGTAATAACCACACTACTTTTAAGGACATTAACGTCAACCAACAAACATCCTAAAAATCAGAGTAATATATCAATAATTATAAACCACCACAACACAAAGCACACTGACTACACCTCTATCTTAAGCACAATAAAGGAAATCTCCTTCAAACAATGGAAACATAAAATATGTAGATATAAGCAAAAACACTTAATCTTAATTTTGCTCCTCTCAGGCGACATAGAACTTAACCCAGGCCCAGTATCATCTAAATGTCAAATTTGTATTAAGGCATGCACTACCAAACAAGGAACCATTCAATGTGACACCTGCAATGAATGGTACCACATTGCATGCCTGCATTCTAACACACCAAAGCACAAAGCAATAGGCCTAAGAAATAAATATGCATCTTGGCACTGCATACATTGTGGGCTGCCCCAAATCAGTTCAGATTTATTTAACTATAAGGACCTTATCACCACAAACTCTTACAGTGTTTTGGCAAATCCTTTTATAAATAAACCACTAGATAAAATGAAACCAACCACACAAACCCATAAAATTACCCATAAAAAATCTAATAATAATAATAATCAAAACATTCTCAAAACACTAATAGTTAATTTCCAAAGCTTAAAAAATAAAATTCCAGATTTAGAACTACTTATAAAAACAGAAGAACCAGACATAATTGCTGGTTCTGAAACTTGGTTGAACCCCAACATATATAACTCTGAGATTTTAAACACCAATTATAATATTTTTAGGAAAGACAGATCAGACAATTATGGAGGAGTGCTACTTGCAATTAAATCAAATATCATAGCTGAAGAAATTACTACACAGCCAAATTTTAATATAGAGTCTATTTATTGTAAAATAATTACACCAAACTCATCCCCACTTATTGTAGGCAGTATATATAGACCTCCGAATACAAACCCAGAATACATGAACAATCTTTGTAGTCAATTAACTTTCATAAAAGAGAATAATAAAAATGCAGTTCTATGGATTATGGGGGACTTTAATCTTCCAGATATAAATTGGAAAAATTATACAATTGATAACCATCAAACTAACAAAGAAATTAATGAACACTTCCTAGACACTATAAACAACATAAACCTAGAACAGATAGTAAAAACAGCAACAAGGAAAAATAAAACACTAGATTTATTCCTAACAAATAGACCAGGACTAGTGTTAGACTATAAAATAATTCCAGGACTGTCCGACCATGATATTGTTAGGGTCACCAATACAATAAAAACTAAAATTAATAAGATACCTAGAAGAATAATCTATCTTTGGAATAAATGTAATTCAATAAAACTACACCAATCAGCGGCTAACTTCCAACAAACTTTCCTAAGTAAATTTAACACAAATAGCCCAGTAGAAGAAATTTGGAAAGATATAAAAACAAATCTAAAAACTATAATGGATGAGAATGTTCCAACAAAACTAACATCAAATAAAATTAACAAATGCTGGTTCAATTCTAGATTGAAAAAGCTATGCAAATTAAAATGAGAACTTATTTAAGAAATATAAAGCTACCAATTCACATAGGATACACAAAAAATACTTAAAGATTAAACACTTGACACAAAAACTTAGTCGGAACCTCCAAAATGAATATATAAACAATGTAATTACCAAAGATAACAATAAAAACTTATGGTCCTTTATCAAATCTAAAAAAATGGAACCTTCAGGAATAGCCACACTAAAAGGCTCAGATAATAAAACCTATAATGATAATGAAACTAAAGCTAATATCCTTAACACATATTTTGCATCATCTTTTTCTGCCTCAGGCGACAAGGAAGTTTTAATAAATTTAAATAAAATGGAGGAAATAGGTAACATAACTGTAGATGAGATAGGTATACATTCACTCCTAAAAAACTTAAAAATAAACAAAGCTACTGGCCCAGATGATTTGCCTGCAAGATTATTAAAAGAACTAAGCAATGAACTGTCCCCAATCTTTGTAGTTCTCTTTCAAGCCTCTCTAAACCAGGGTAAAGTGCCCCAGGATTGGAAATTAGCTAATGTAAGTCCACTCTTTAAGAAAGGGGATAAATCAGACCCTGGTAATTACAGGCCTGTATCACTTACTAGTATCACCTGTAAATTACTAGAACACATAATATATAGTAGAATAGTTAACCACCTTGACAAATATAATGCTCTATGCCCACATCAACACGGCTTTAGAAAAAACAGATCATGTGAAACACAATTAATAGGTTTAATAGATGAACTATCAAAAGGCTTGGACAAAAATGATCAAATAGATACAATATTACTTGACTTCTCAAAAGCATTTGACAAAGTTCACCACCTTAGTTTACTTAAAAAACTTAACTACTTTGGAATCTCAGGTTCCTTACATCACTGGATCCAAGACTTCCTTTTGGGCAGGGAGCAAACTGTAATAATTAATGGATCTAAATCTGCACCAATAAAGGTTAACTCAGGAGTTCCCCAAGGAACTGTGCTAGGTCCCTTACTCTTTTTAATTTATATAAATGATTTACCCAACAACATCTCAACAGGTACAAAAGTTAGGCTATTTGCTGATGATTGTATAATCTATAGAACAATTAAATCAGAACAAGATAGCAAAATTTTACAAAAAGACTTAGATGAATTGATAAAATGGGAAACTAACTGGAGTATGTCTTTCCATCCAGAAAAGTGTCAACTGTTAAGAGTAACAAAGAAAAAGAAACAAATAAATTCAAAATATTACATTCATGGAAAAGAACTGACCCAAACTAAAGATGCAAAATACTTAGGAGTCTTAATAAATGAGAAACTATCATGGAATCCCCATGTCAATGAAGTTATTAAAAAATCAAACAAAACCTTAGGCTTTATAAAAAGGAACTTTAACAAATGTAATAGAGATATAAAACTAAAATGCTACCTCACTTTGGTGAGACCTGCACTAGAATATGCATCTTCTGTATGGGACCCATCCACCAAAGAAAACATTGATAAACTAGAACAAATTCAAAAAAGAGCTGCCAGATTCATTACTGGAGAATATTCGAAACTGACAAGAGTAACACCATTAGTTAAATCATTAAACCTTGAAACACTAGAGGATAGAAGAACCAAGAGCAAAGTAGTAATCATACATAAAGCAATTAATTCTAATTTAGAAATTCAACACAAAGATAACTTAATACAACCCTCAGATAGACATAAGGATAAAAACACCTTTCTTATTCCGTATGCAAGAACAAACACATACAAGTTTTCCTTCTTCCCGTCCGGAATTCGGGCGTGGAATGGGTTGCCTGAAGAATCCAGGAAAACCAACACTTTATCAACATTTAAATCTCTAGTAAAAATGCAGGACTAAACACAAACCATAGATAAGCGTAGGACGCAATAATCTTCTGTAAAGAAGGAGCGTCTGTAAACAGATAAGATAAGATCTTATATGTTACAGACGCTCCCTCTATACAGAACATTATTGCGCCTTACGCTTATCCATGGTATATTTCTTGTCTTGCATTTGTATTGAAGTTTCAAATGTTGACTCAGTGTTGGTTTTCCTGGTTCCCCCAGGCCACCTATTCCACGTCCGAATTCCGGATAGGAAGAACGAGAATTTCTTTGTAAAGCTGGTTCACTTGGCAGAACACGCATTTAGGTAATCCAATCTGTCAAGCGTGGAAGACACAATTATAGACTTTCCCCCTTGTATTACTGACGGGACTCCATCTCCAGTTTGAAATCTGAATTTTTATTCTCTTAGATGAGTTAAGATATACGTTTAATCAACCAGAGTATATTTTTATAACCGCCAATTCATGAATTGTCCATAGCCAAATGTATGGAAAAAATGCCAAATGTTGCAGTTAATTGATGGAGGCTAGTCCAACATTATCTCGAACATCGTTGTTTCCTTGTAACTTTATGCCACTGCCTTAGCCGCTTTGCCTAGCTTGTAATGACTTTTCTTGCATTTTCAAGGATTATTAGAATGATCAGTTTCATTTGAAGAAAGGAGAATTCACAACTGGAAAAGATGTCCCCCCCCCCACACAACAACAACAAAACATGATTTGTTTCTAACTCATCTAAAGATGCCTGGACTTTCATGACATCTCCAAGATAGTATGGCCCCGGCACATACAACTTGGACAAAGTGTTCAATCCTCTTCTCGAGACAGCATTAAAAACTCGTCTTGTCAGCTAAACAGACCTTGTAGAGATCACCTTGTATCATATCGCAGTCGGCTGGCGCATTCTGGAACTAACAGTTTTTCTCACTCAAATAAGAACTTGGTTTTTAAATACAATGTTTTAGAATTTATTATAATTTTAATCAAAATATATTTTTAATAAATTTAATTTACACGATATCTCTTTTCGCAAATTGCCTTTCGAAATTTTTGTTAACTAAAAATTTGTGCAAAAGATTTTTCATAACGCTAAAATCTGTTAAAACATGGGAGTGGCATAAAATTTTATCCCATTCGATTATGTCCACTCCATCCATCATGCATTGCAGACATACAAGAAAGACTTCAGCTTCGATTTAGTCGTATGTTAAAGTTTAACGTATAATCCATAAATCTATAGCTGCTTAAAAAACATAATAATTATTCAAATTAGTGTAATTATGTCCCTTTTCATGAGTGTCATGATGGCGGTGGAGTTAATGTTAGTATATTGTTAATTGGGTATTAAGTATAGATGGAGAGATTAATTATTCAAATTAGGGTAATTATGTCCCTTTATATGAGTGTCATAGCGGCGGTGGCGGTTTCTGTTAGTATATATGTGGTGTATTTATTTACATTAAATTATGTGGTGAGGTAACGGGGGTGGTGTCATGGCGGAAGAAACGTGCTGGTATAGGTTATAAATAAGTAATGTATAATGTATACAAATTGGGAGGTTAAGGGGATATAAGGGCGTAATTCAATACAAATTAAAATTATTTAGTTATTTCTCTTTTCTATACATATTGTTAAAAAAAATATAATTTCAAAAAAAAAGATTTTTAAAAACAAGCTCTTAATTACAAATAGAAAGTGCAATGAAAGGAAGAAAATAAAACTTTTCTATGATTTCAGGTGAAATCCGCAAACCTATCCACTGCACATAAAAGCGAGGGGCGTTCATCACAACTCATTTCTCTTTGTAACTATTCTTTTGTATATAGATAAATATTTCTATTAATATGATAGAAATATGATGTTTATGATCAAAGTTGTGAAACTTTTAATGTTTATTAATATTCATACAAATTTGTTTTTAAGTTTCGCAGCCTTGTACATGATAGAGAGTTTAGATGAGCGCCCCACGCTTTTATGTGCAGTGGATAGGTTCACGGATTTTACCTAAAATCATAGAAACTTTTTATTTTCTCCTTTTTAGTGCACTATATGTAAATAAAAGAGTGTCCTCGTATCACTGAGCTGTTAAACGCGGGGAATGTGGTCATGGATGGCGGGGGTGAACTCCGGTAGCACGTGGATGTAACAATGGCATACGGATACATATTATGCTATATAGAGATAAACTAAAAATGCATTAATTTAATTACGGTACATTCGTTCGATCTGAAATTTTGATACGATGCATTGTCATTCAAGATCTATCTGTGGTAAAATTGTGAGATCTCTAGGACCACCGGAAGTGGTTTAATTTTACGTTACAAGATTTGACGGATACAACATACAAACAAACAGTGTGACTTAAATAAAAGCGTGTAATAAAAATAAAAATAAGCTAGTAGAGGATACTGATAAGCGGGTATAGGGTACGGATGAGTTGGTGTAGGGTAATGAGCTGGTATATTGCGTTGATGTGGCACACATGTTTTGTTGATGCAGATTTTGACTGCCCCAGGATGTCAACCATAAAAATTAAATGCATGCTGTTTCAGGAAAAATCACCCAGATTTTGAAGCGTATAACTGTCTCTAAGAAACTATGAATATAATATTAGTTTGGGTTATCAGTTTTTATGATAAATATGTTTTGTGTGTAAATAAAAACACACGTATTCCATAAGAAAACGTGAGAAGGGCACAGATAGGTTGCACAAAGGTGTCTTTACTATTAACCAAACGGTTAAAGTTAAACACATGAACTTGGTGAATTTAATTGTCATTATACTTCACACTGCTCCCTGTTTCTTTCTTGTGTCAATTTTAAATAAAAGTATGAAATGTTGAAACCGATCTTACCAACTTGTTGCATTTAAGCACGGAAAAATTAATTACACACTTTATACACTGTCAAACTTAAATCGACAGGGGCTGGTATCTTAAAACAGATCCTTATTCAGTACGGACAACCTGAAACATGAGAAACATGATCTGTCATAGTTGGTAAGAAAAGGTGCAGGCTGTAGGGTAAGAGGAAGTATTCCGGCATAACCCGTCACAGTGTTAAAAAAAATGTGTTACAGAAGGATAACACACAAATAGGATTTGTATGCTTAAAAATTCAAATGGTATCGATACGTTTAAAAACTGCATAGAAATGTTTATATATAAAAAAAAATATTCGTTTGCGTCAATATGGCATCGATACCAGTAAAAAAAAATTCACAAACAAGATCTTAAGTGAGCTCCATAAGAAGTGGACCAAATAATTTTCTTTTCTTTTCGGCATTGGGAAAAGGGAACCGGTGGAGTGGCAATGGACTTATTCATAAAACATTTTTGAATGCAGTTAAAGGTTACTCGTAATTTTGTATAGTTTAAACTTCGGCGTTTCTAGTAAGTATAAAATGAGATGGCAAAATATTCTAATAATATTCATAGCAACTTCTTCTGGAGTTGGAGATTTATAGTGAATTTTGACTGATCTGAACATTATCCCAACGAGTTTGTTAACAACAGCATCAATCTAAGAATGTTAACAATGTCTGTGGCTGTCCCGTTTTGGTGATAAAATCTCGAAGGATAATATATCGCTTTCGAGAATATTGTTAAACTAACAGCCGCATCTGGTGAGCAAATATTTGAAGTTCCTAGTACGCAATGAGTCAATATTTCCAATGATCAAGTATTTGATGTTTTTAGTGAGCAAGGACTTGATTTTTTTAGTGAGCAAGGACTTGATTTTTTTAGTGAGCAAGGACTTGATATTTTTAGTGAGGAAGGAATTGATGTTTTTAGTGAGCAGAGACTTGATGTTTTAAGTCAACTATGACTGTGTTTAGTGAGCGATTAGTTGATGCTTTTATTTAATAATGACTGTTTTTAATGAGAAATGAGTTAAGGTTTTAGTGAGCATTTAGGTGACTTTTTAAATGAACAATGACTTGATGTTTTTAGTGAACAATGACTTTTTTTTAGAGAGCATGGACTTTATATTTTAGCCAGCAGTTATTTTATATTTTAGTGAGAAATTATTTTATGTTTTTAGTGAGCAATTAGTATGAGTTGATTTTTTTAAAGGGAGAAATACGTCTATGAATGTGTGTTAAATTTTTCCTAAATGAAAATATCTTTAAAAAAGATATTTATGTATTTAACGAGCTGAAAAAAAGAAAATGATTTAAAATAAACAATAAATATCAAATATTGTCCATTAAAAACAAACAAACAAACAAAATAAATGAAAAATAAATAAATTTTAATCTAATATGTATCTTAAAATGAAAATCGGCTTTTGCTAAAGATGTTATGAATGCACAAGAATACGGCTTAGATTAACAGTTTTCATTGACTTTTATTTAATGCACCTCACAAAGAATAAATATAAGTATTATTATTATGAATCACTTCTTTGCTTTTATTTATTTAATTAAAAATGAAAAGTAAAGTCAACAAAATTTCAATTTAACAGATTTTTAGAAGCTGCAAAAAGTTAGTTCAATTTTCTTCAACATTTTTTCCTCATCAAGAAATGTCCTTACATGAGGGGAAACTTTTTGTCGAAGCTGGAAACAACAATTATGGCTTTACATCAAACTCCCAACCAGACATTACAAGAGCCCCCGGATACAGCAGAAGTTACGCCATTAAATTCCCAGCCTCAAATCTTGCTCGCAAAGATGACCAGAAAGCGTCTAGTTCCGGTGACTACGCAACCCGCTACGCACCAAAATTAGACG
Source organism: Ampullaceana balthica (assembly GCA_944989445.1). Classification (NCBI taxonomy): domain Eukaryota; kingdom Metazoa; phylum Mollusca; class Gastropoda; family Lymnaeidae; genus Ampullaceana; species Ampullaceana balthica. The sequence goes on from CALYLW010001420.1 coordinate 50,011, forward strand.
CCATCAGTAAACAGACAGAGTTTCAACATGATGATCAAGGCCAACGTAATGAGACCTTCAATCAGAGCACGGCGAATAGTGCGCACGGCGTCAATGACGCCAAAGGGTATCCACAGGCCAGGAGTCATCATTACAATATTGAGCAACTCAAGGTGAGTGAATGTTTGCACGTGAAAATTGATTAGTTTCTTAGGATTGAGGTTATAGGGGTTTTGGAGAAAGGGGTCGTCAACAGTTTTTTGTGTAATAGTTGATGTGGAGGGGGAAAAAAGTCTCGACCAGTCCTTGACGTCACTACCCTACCACCATTTTTTTAAAATACAGCACCCTCAATTTAAGTCTTTAAAAATTCGTTGAAAACGCTTGAGCTTCAGCTAACTTATTGAGAAATGAGTTTTTAAAAAAAAAGAAAAGAAAATAACATTGTATAATAGTTTGAGTGGAAACTTTAAATAAGATTAAGTGTGTCTAGAATAAGTAAACAAACCTTTTAAGGAACAACTTAGTAGAGCTTTCACATCCCAACAACTTTTATGTAATACCTAGATTTATGGATTCCGATATTGACCATGATCCGAAATGCGTTTCTTCCACATTACATTATCTTTAACACATCTATCATAACATTCCGTACACATGCTTAAAACCACAAAAAGAACTAATCCCTTCTGTCCAGCAACATTCCATTATTGTACATGTACTTGTTTAATTGATATTTTTTTTAAATCAACAATGAAGTTTGAAAATATTAGTATTATTTATAGTTATTTAAACTGTGGCAAAGACCTCTCACAAAAAATGTCATTCTTTGCGGCCCTGTGGTTTTCTTTTCAGCTGCTCTAAGGTCTTTCATATTCTTTATGTGTCTAACTCAAGCTCGAGTCCCCATATATTTTGTGCACATTTTTTCTCTCAGTGTGTATTTGTCTGATTATGTTAATTGGATATTTACGAAGAATGTGCCCAATTTATGTGTGTGTTTTTTTTAAAGATAACTTTGATTGTAGCTCAGAAACGAGAGTGAAGAGATCTCGGTCAATGCCCAATGACTCTCAGACGAAGATTAGGGTTGGGTTTGGGATTTGGACCAGCTCGGAATAGGGCCAAAGGTTGAAGATTAACAAAACGATGTCGTAGCGGTGCGTAAATATTAAATAAAAAACCCCGTAAAAAACAAGTTTTTGACTACAAATCCTTTAAATACGAGACATAACTAAAAGAACGTTCAATATAATACACAGCGCAAGACAATCCAAAAATACAAAATTTTAGTTATGTCTAGTAAAACATGTTTAATATAAATCAATGCGCACCGGTCGGGAATATATTTTAAAAACTATCGTCAATATAATACGTACCTTACTGTGCGACAAGAAAAGTTGTGCAATATAATACGCAACACGACACTCTAGCACAAAATTTAACATATTACATAGAGATAAATAGAGATAATCTAAAAATTAAATAATTTAATTAGAGTACATTCGATCGATCTGAAATTTTGATGCATCATTTTATTATCGCCAAAGGTCTACTTGCAAAATTTCAGCTCGCTAGCATATGGGGGAGTGGGTTAAAATCGATCCAAAGTTTTTTCGGCAAGCAATGAAGCAGACACCACAAGTTAATATAAAGGATTAAAAAACAAATTTTAAAAAAAAACGTAAAAAACAAAGTTTTTGACTATAAATCCTTTATATACGAGACATAACTGCCTGCAAAATTTCGAGGAAGTGGGTTAAAAATCGATCCAAAGTTTTTTGGGCAAGCAAGTAAACATTCAAACAGACATCACGAGTTAATATAAAGGAATTTAAAACAACAACACCCCCCTAAACAAAGAATCACAAATAAATGTAAATATCGCAGTTAGCGAAGTCTCTCCGTCGAACAACCCGTTTGTTTCTGACCGACACTGCTGTATAAAAACTTATCGAAGGTACAGGAAACGGCACAAATCTTAAATATTACAGACGCTCCTTCTATACAGAAGATTATCTTAAAGGATTTGTAGAAATTCCAGTGACGATACAACGACCCACCCATTCTGATAGTAAGAGATGCAGGGTACTGGGTGTGTGTTAAGTCTCACGGTTTTAGTACTGACCCTTGTCCAACTGGTGACTCAGTGTAAACTCTCACATCTCGTTACGTACTGGATGAATACAAAATCACTGAACTCATTGGTTTTTGTTAAATCTTCTATTACTTTAATAAATATCCTCAATCTTTGTAAATATCACGTGACAGAAACACAACAATCACATATATTTATATTAGGGCTGTTAACAATTAATTAAAATTTAATCGTTAACTTTTGAAAAAAATTAACGATTAATTAATCGTTAATTTGGATTAAAGCCAAAAATTAAAATTTATGAAGTCATAAGTAACATTTATTAATCATTCCGGTTGAAAATCTGAAAAACACTGGGCTGTCTCCTTTATATGTCATCTTTTAACCAACTACACAAAAAGACACGTGTGTTGACATTATTTGGTTCAAGTGATGAGCGGGTCTAATTGACAATATATCCAGCCGAGCTGAACAATCATTCACATGGAACTGAGGTAACTGGTATGCACAAAACGGTCTTGGCAAGGAATGACAGTCATTCATTCAATAGTTTTAAACAAAAATGTTCGTGTAATCGTCAGGAAATTTGTTATTATTTATCGGCCGCAATTTTTAACATTTATTTCATCTTGACTTCCAATAATTTGTAAGTGATGGGTCGATTAATCGTAATAAAATAATTTAATATTTAACAATTTTTAAATTTGTATATATATGGTGCTTATGCAATACTCAAACTGTTAAGCTGCTAAGGGAATATCCGTTATATTTCCGTGAGATAACGTCATCGAATTTATGTATATCATATAAACATAGTTTTTTTGTGTTTCATTTCTTTGGTTCCTTTTGAAGGGTAACAATCACCGTTGATGACTATCATTTCCATTTTTTTAAAATTAGTCATCAGCCTTTAAAGGTTAAATATGTCGTAAAGAAACAGAAAAAAAACAACCTGTCAGCTCTTTGCTAACCAAAGAGTTCTCAATACCATCATAAAATTATTGAAACAATATATAATACTAGGGGCAAGTACCCGGCTTTCCCGGGTTTAACAACAACAGCAACAAAAACAAAAACAACAACAAAAACAACAACAACAGCAACAAAAAACAAAAACAACAACAAAACAACAAAAACAAAACAACAACAAAACAACAACTACAACAACAACAACAACAACAAAGCAACAACAACAAAACAAAAACAGCAACAACAACAGCGACAACATCAAAGCAACAACAACATGAATGACATTGTCGTCGCTGGGCAAGGGATGTGGACAACAACAACAACAGCAGCAAAAAACAAAACAAAAACAACAACAACAACTGCAACAACAACAAAAACAAAACAACAACAAAAACAACAACAGCAACAACAACAAAGCAACAACAACAAAGCAACAACAACAAAACAACAACTACAACAAAAGCAACAACAACAAAGCAACAACAACAAAACATTTATTTTATGGCGATCGTCGCCTTCTGTTAATCTCGACACCAAAATGTTTATTATTTTGCGTCATTATTTTACGTCTTAATTTTCAATAATTTTTTATTTTATATAGCTCATATAAGGAAAAATTACAATTTTGGGCCCCCGGCCCCCAGTATCTTATATATATGGAACGAAACCTGTTTAATAACCTTTCCGGTATAATTTTGTGTACGTGTACCAAATTTCACGTTATTTGGTTGTCTGGATCTTGAGTTATTAGGGAACAGACAGACAACCAGACAGACAACACATGCGTCTTATATGTATATACTAGGGGCAAGTACCCGGCTCCCGCCCGGGTTTAACAACAACAGCAACAAAACAAAAACAACAAAAACAACAAAAACAAAACAACAACAAAAACAACAAAAACAACAACAAAACAACAAAAACAAAACAACAACAAAAACAACAACAAAACAAAAACAAAACAAAAACAAAACAACAACTACAACAACAACAACAAAACAACAACTACAGCAACAACAGCAACAACAACAAAGCAACAACAACAAAACAACAAATACAACAGCAACAACAACAAAGCAACAACAACATGAATGACATTGTCGTCGCAGGGCAAGGGATGTGGACAACAACAACAACAGCAAAAACAACACAAAAGCAGCAACAGCAACAACAGCAGCAACAACAACAAAAACAACAACAGCAACAACAACAAAACCAAAACAACAACAAAAACATCAACAACAAAACAACAACAAAACAACAACTACAACAACAACAGCAACAACAACAAAGCAACAACAACAAAACAACAACTACAACAACAAAAGCAACAACAACAAAGCAACAACAACAAAAAAAATTATTTTATGGCGATAATCGCCTTCTTGTTAATCTCGACACCAAAATGTTTATTAATTTGCGTCATTATTTTACGTCTTAATTTTCAATAATTTTTATTTTATATAGCTCATATAGGGAAAAACTACATTTTGGGCCCCCGGGCCCCAGTATCTTATATATATGGAACGAAACCTGTTTAATAACCTTTCCGGTATAATTTTGTGTACGTGTACCAAATTTCACGTTATTTGGTTGTCTGGATCTTGAGTTATTAGGGAACAGACAGACAGACAGACAACAAATGCGTCTTATATATATAGAGATACTAGGGGCAAGTACCCGGCTTCGCCAGGGTTTAACAACAACAGCAACAACAACAAAAACAACAACAGCAATAAAACAACAAAAACAAACAACAAAAACAAAACAACAACAACTACAACAACCTCAGCAACAACAACAAAGCAACAACAACAACTACAACAACAACAGCAACAACAACAGCAACAACGACAAAACCAACAACAGAAACAGCAACAGCAACAAAACAACAAAAACAAAACAACAACAAAAAACAACAAAATCAACAACAAAACAACAATAAAACAACTACAACAACAACAGCAACAACAACAAAGCAACAACAACAAAACAACAACTACAACAGCAACAACAACAAAGCAACAACAACATGAAGGACATTATCGTTGCAGGGCAAGGGATGTGGACAACAACAACAACAGCAAAAACAACACAAAAGCAACAAAAGCAACAGCAACAACAACAGCAACAACAACAAAAACAACAACAGCAACAACAACAAAAACAAAACAACAACAAAAAAATCAACAACAAAACAACAACAAAACAACAACAAAACAACAACTACAACAACAACAGCAACAACAACAAAGCAACAACAACAACAACAACAACAACAACAACAACAAAAGCAACAACAACAAAAAAAAATATTTTATGGCGATAATCGCCTTCTTGTTAATCTCGACACCAAAATGTTTATTATTTTGCGTCATTATTTTACGTCTTAATTTTCAATAATTTTTATTTTATATAGCTCATATAAGGGAAAAACTACATTTTGGGCCCCCGGGCCCCCAGTTTCTTATATATATGGAACGAAACCTGTTTAATAACCTTTCCGGTATAATTTTGTGTACGTGTACCAAATTTCACGTTATTTGGTTGTCTGGATCTTGAGTTATTAGGGAACAGACAGACAACCAGACAACAAATGCGTCTTATATATATATAGAGATATAAACATAACAAGTCGTTATACAATTTATATTTGCATCTCTAAAAATTTTCTTTCGCGTCTTTTAACTTTGACCATCAGATTGAGTATGACGCCTATGGACAAGTCATAGCCCCATCAGTACTCGACGCTAACGACTACGCCAACACTGAGTTCGGTGGAGACGTTATTCACCCGTACTCCGAGCCACCTCAATACGACGTGCAACATCAGGACCGTATCCAGCCAGCCCCGGCGCGAGATTATGCCCAGCCTGCTCCAGGACACCTTCAACCATTCCAAGAGTGGAACGTGGGCGTCAACCCAAGTGGGCAGCGAGTGGAACAACATACACCACCGTGGCTGGTAAATAAAACGACCCATTCCGGAATGGTTTTGGAGTCTGTTTAAAAAAAAACACAGATTTTCCATTCAACATTTACATTTAAAAAGAAAAAATAAATCAGAATGTGTTAGACTTGTATGAGCGTATAATTTGTAATTAAATAACTCATTCTCCATACATTTTCACCTGACCAGCTGGTTAGATGTCCTTTTATTTGATCTAACTGGTTAGATGTCCTTTAATTTGATCTAACTGGTTAGATGTCCTTTAATTTGATCTAACTGGTTAGATGTCCTTTAATTTGATCTAACTGGTTAGATGTCCTTTAATTTGATCTAACTGGTTAGATGTCCTTTAATTTGATCTAACTGGTTAGATGTCCTTTAATTTGATCTAACTGGTTAGATGTCCTTTAATTTGATCTAACTGGTTAGATGTCCTTTAATTTGATCTAACTGGTCAGATGTCCTTTAATTTGATCTAACTGGTTAGATGTCCTTTAATTTGATCTAACTGGTTAGATGTCCTTTAATTTGATCTAACTGGTTAGATGTCCTTAAATTTGATCTAACTGGTTAGATGTCCTTTAATTTGATCTAACTGGTTAGATATCCTTAAATTTGATATAACTGGTTAGATGGCCCTTAATTTGATCTAACTGGTTAGATGGCCCTTAATTTGATCTAACTGGTTAGATGTCCTTTAATTTGATCTAACTGGTTAGATGGCCCTTAATTTGATCTAACTGGTTAGATGGCCTTTAATTTGATGTAACTGGTTAGATGTCCTTTAATTTGATCTAACTGGTTATATGGCCCTTAATTTGATCTAACTGGTTAGATGGCCCTTAATTTGATCTAACTGGTAAGATGGCCTTTAATTTGATCTAACTGGTTAGATGGACCTTAATTTGATCTAACTTGTTAGATGTCCTTTAATTTGATCTAACTTGTTAGATGGCCCTTAATTTGATCTAACTTGTTAGATATCCTTAAATTTGATCTAACTGGTTAGATGGCCTTTAATTGGATCTAACCAGCTGGTTAGATGTCCTTCAATTTGAATCCGACCAGGTGGACATGAGTGTTGTAATTTAATTAGATCTCAAGTGGACCAATAATTCATTACTCAGAAACATACCTTTGACATATTATTTATAATTAAACATGGATGCCTTAAATTAGACACGTGTTTTAAAACATTAGGCAAAATGTTTTGTCTTTACTATGTGGTAAACAAAATATTCCGTAAGCTAATATTGATCGAATGTCATTTTAAAAAAGTTATTATTAAAATATTATAGTTTCAGATCTATGTGATATTAAAATACTAAATAAGTATTTCATTGTACCAATCCAGACACAACAGAAAGCACCCATGGTCCCCAACTACACGATATTCAGCATTGTGGCTTGTTTCTTTTTCGTTCCTATTGGAGTAGCGGCCTTGGGCTACGTCCTCAAGGTGAGTACAACTTGTATTGCAGCTCCCCCATCCCGCCCGCCCCTTGAATAACTATATCAATAAACCTTAGTACAAACAAACGATGCGTAATGTACGGGTAAGATAAACTGTAGAGACGAAAATCTGCATATGATCAATATGAAAAACTCTCTGAAAATATAAGCCCAACGTCCAAAGTCGGGCCCGCGGGTCTAATGCGGCCAACGTAAGCATTTTAACTGGCCCGCGGTCTCATCTTTAATAATTATAGGTTCGAGTATTTTCTCTTTAAAGACGACTTTGAATGTATGAGAAAAGCATAATTATGCGCTTTTTCAGGTAAGAAAAATACGAAGATACCAAATGATTGCAACCATTAATCCCTTATTATTGTTTACCAACGTTACTATTGACTTTAAAATGCCAACAAGATATGTGTACGTAATTCCATATTGTCCAACGGCAAAATCGTTGACATAATAATTCTTAAAATTTTAATAACAATTTTTTCATAAAAAATCTTTTACCCAAAATATTTGGATCTAGATAGATTTTAAATATTTTAGATATTTTTAGATACGCTGTATAAAATACACATTTTTGATAAATAACTTGGCCATTACATATCGATTTTCCAGATATCTATAATGGATACGATTTTTAAAATGTCTCTTTAATCGTTATATTATTGTTATATTTTTTCCACACAAAGTATAACTCTCACAAGTTACAACATTCTTTTAAAAAAAACTTGATATAATAAAAACGTCTTAAAATGCTTGCGTGGGCCGTATTAGGCCCGCGGGCCGGCCTTTGGACACCCCTTCTCTAAGGTTCGTTGGTCAGTGACTCAAAATGATAAAATCGTGTTCAAAATTGCACAGTATCCAATTTATTTTGTGCAAATTTTTCACCCCATAAACACAGATTTTATCTTACCATTATCAAACTTTACTGCGCGGTAATTCTAAACTGCTGCGCGGCATCGGTCAGGTATCTGCGTGGCCTCGCAGCCGCAGAGCCTAAAGGGAACATTAATCCCCACTAAACTTTCTTTTTATTGATTCTAATCTTATCTATTTTAACTATGTTAATACCGCACTCTTTCAAAAAAAAACAAAAAACACACACACTCCCTATCAAGTTATTTTCCGTAAGGATAAAAAAATGTTTGATTATTTCCACAGTCTTCCAAACAAAAGAAGGAAAGAAACTACCAAGCCGCCATTGACAGTGCCAGCACCGCCTACAAACTTTGCATCCTGGCAATAGTGTTTGGCGTTATCTCTATGGGAGTGAGCGGGTTCCTGGTGTGGTACCAGATCCAACGCCTCAACAAGATCCTGTCTCCACAGACATAATTAAGCAACTTCCCAAATAATGCTTTACAATATCTTGAAAATTCTGTTCGTTTATATCTCTACCATCACAGACGCTCCGTCTATACAGAAGATTATTGCGTCCTACGCATAAACATCAAATCTTGCATTCGTATTAGAGTTTAAAATGTTGACAGAGTGTTTGGTTTTTCCTGGTTCCTTCAGGCAACCATGCCACGTTCAAATTCCAGATAGGAAGAACGAGAGTTTCTATGTAAAGCTGGTTCACTTGACAGAACACGCATTAAGGTATTCCAAAATAACATGCGTGGAAGACATATTTACAAACTTTTCCCTTGTATTACTGACGGGACTACACATTCTCCAATTTGAATTCTGAGTTTTTATTAGCTTAGATGACCTCAGAGTATATTTTATAACAGTCAATTCATAATTTGGCCATAGCCAAATGTGTGTTAAAAATGCCGAATGTTGCTGTGAATTGATGGAGGCTAGTCCAACATTATCTCGAACATCGTTGTTTTCTTGTAACTTTATGCCACTGCCTTTGCCGCTCTGCCAATATCGTCATGACTTTTCTTGTATATTCAAAGATTATAAAATTATCAGTTTCATTTGAAGAAAGAATTCACAACTGGAAAAGACGTTTCCCAAAAACAACATGATTTGCGCCTAACTCATGTAAAGATGCCTGGACTTTCATGACATCTGGAAGATAGTATGGCCCCAAAACGTACAACTTTGACAAAGCGTTCAATCCTCTTCTCGAGACAGCATTTAAACACTCGTCTTATCAACTAAACGGACCTTGTAGATATTACAAATATTGAGATTACATTGGCTCGCGCATTTTGGAACTAGTTTTGTTTCTCACTCAAATAAGAATTTGGTTTTGAATTCAATGTTTAGAATTCATTATAATTTTAATCAAAATATTTTTTGAATAAATTTAATTTTCATGTTCTTTCTTTTTGCAAATTGCCTTTTCAAATTTTTTTAACGCTAAAAAAGTTTGCAAATGATTTTTGATAATGTTGAAATATTTTAAAACATGGGACTGGCGTGCAAAATATCCAATTTCATTATATCCTCTCCATGCATCATGCATTGCAAGCATACAAGAAAGACTTAAGCTTCGATTAAGTCTGAAGTTAAAGTTTAATATGAAATCCATAAATCTATACATGAATCCAAAAATGGGGACTGAACAAGTAGGTTTACTTTTATAAATGGGTAAATACCCTAAAAATATTCACGAGAAAAAGATTCATAAACGTAAATAAAAGAAATGCTAAAACAGTTACAGTTAAGTACATCCTACGGCCAAATATTGTAGACAGTTGACACATATTTCAATTATCGCTGCAGCTGGAAAGGTATAAGAAGATGACATGATTTTATAAAAGCCAAAATTCAAATAAATGAATAAAAAATACAACAAGAGGAAAACGTTATTTCGAATAATATTTATTTTAAACATTCGTAATGTTATTTGCTGATAATTACATAATAGTTTCATTAGATATCCTATATTTGGGTAGATAATATACAATAATATAACTGACCAAGAATTTAAAGTCAAATATTTCTGACATTGAATATATTTTTTCGACAAGTCGGTTTAAATAGTGGCCCATGAACCACACCCATCCCGCCCCTATCCATTTGTCCGTTGATCCATTCCTCCCTTGAATGCGCCACAGCCTGTATTGTCATTCCCTAAGAAAATGTGAAGTAGGACTTTGTAGTATTTTACTTCCTTTATCTGAGACTCAAATTAATGTCTTTGATAGTTGATAGATAGTGCCATGCGCGATTACTATACAGATGATCCTTCTATACAGAAGATTATTGCGTCTTACGTTCTGTATCGGCAAGTGAAGTAGCGTTCACGGGCCGCGGCTATAAAGGACCACGCTACCCCCAGTCACCCTTGTTTCCGTAACTAGTGTCAGGTACCCACCCATTCAAAGGATAAAAAAAATTCAATAAATATTATAATCCAAGTTTCATTCATATTTATAAGATTTTTTGAAAGTTGACTTTTAAAATATAGTAAAAGCATCTTTAGAAAGAGACAGTGGCGTAGCAACGGGTTGGCATCGGGGCAGTTGCCAAGGGCGCCAGCTCAAAAGGGCGCCACTAAATCTCTAATTTTTAAATTTGTATTTAAATAAATACAGTAGGACCTCTCTTCGTCGAACTCAAAAAGACCCGAAAAAAATCAACTTACGGAGTTTTTGATTTTAGGGAAAATATGATAATATGCGCCGATTAATCAAGGACAATGTAAATATTGAGAGGTGGGGGGAACAGCCATACCGGCTAGTAGGCTTGACATGAAAGAGAGCCGGTGTCTGATGTTTCACATGAAAGGAGCCAACTTGCTTTGACATGCCGACACAAGCCCATGAGAGGAAACACCTTCCCTCCCCTCCCCCCACATTACCCCCTCGTCTCGTCAGCGTGATTGGGGGGGGGGTAAGATTATCCTTTTTAAAAAGAGTCACAGCATGCAGCAAAGGGACGCTAATTATATATAGTTACCACTCCTTTTTCTTGTCCTTGTCATTTTTTGTACTTGCAAGGGTCACTTAATCTCTCGAGGAATGCACTCAAATAAGAATTTAAGTCCTTTTACGTGGCTCTAAGGAACACGTGTTCTGAAATGTCACTCCAGAATAATAACCCAAACGCCTTGGAAAATTCGACTAAGAGAGGTTGAAAGCCAAAAATCGTGGAGTTAAGGGGATCTAAAATACATTAGTCTTATGGAACTTCGCCGGGACCTAACGACTAATTCGATATAGGGAGGTTTTCGACTTAAGGAATTTCGACTTAGCCAGGTTAGACTATATTTCACTTTTATTCTCGATAACAGATAAGTGAATAATTAATAATATCAAAATATATTTCATTTAAACAATTATAATATTTTTTAATTATGTTTATGGCCTTTGCGGGGCGTCTTATCATACAAATGTGAATATGATTTTACGGACTTTCTCTTAAAAAGAACAATCTTACTATCCCCATCACACTGTCTAGGGTGTCAAGTGGGGGAGGGAAGAGAAGGTGTCTCATCTCACGGGCTTGTGTCGGTAAGTTGACTCCTTCATGTGAAACATCAGACACCGGCTCTCTTTCCTGTCAAGCCTACTAGCCGCTATGGCTGTTCTCTCCCCCCCCCCTCTCAATATCAACATTGTCCTTGATTAATCTGCGGCTATTACACAAGTTTCCCTAACTCGAAAACTGAAAGAAATAAAGAGCAATTTATAGTTGAAATAAAATCCTTTAAACACCAAATGATCGAACTATTGCAAAACAAAAAATAAATATTTAAAAAATCACGATGACATGTTTCATTTAGATATTCTAAATGTTCTCGCTAAATGGGAATTGTAAAAATCGTACCCGATATCGAACGAGCTCTGAAAACATTTCTTAAAATGCCAACCACAGTAGCCACTGCTGAAAGGAGTTTCAGCAAACTAAACATTATAAAAAATTACTGAGATTGACTTCAGATCACCAACGCACATCATATCTAGCTCTTCTTTCCATCGAAAGTGAACTTACCAGTTACATGTTTATAAACTTCAATGAAATAATCACTAATTTTGCAAACATTAAAAAGAAAGAAAAGTTAAGCTTTGAAACTTTGATATAGGACATACGAGTGGATCGGTGGAGTGTTACTTACATTTAATTTACTTTTAATTGTGAGTTTCTATCGTTACGTATGAGATAATGAGAATGACACATTGACACTATTGTTTTTATTTATAATACATGTTACTTCAAGTTTAGCTGTGTTCTTTATTAACGCAACAATATCCAGTTTTATCCACCAATTTATTTGGTATTATTAGTAAATAATAAACTGCAATTTAGTATTGTTCCTGTCTTTTGCATTGTTTATATTCACATTGTATTACTTTCACTGTCAGACTACGTAATTATTGTCATAAATTAAATAAGAGAAATCCAATTATTTTTTTTCTAAAAAATGAAAAAATCGCAAAGCTGAAACTTGTCAATTTAACGAGGGCGCTAATAATAAATTAGCCAAGGGCGCCAAAACCTAGTTACGCCTCTGGAAAGAGATATAAAAGGGGATAACTACAAGTGTAGCCTTCTCAGAACACGCAAAACAGCTAACAAAGTTCAGACAAACTATAGCCGGTAATTTGCCACATCCTCGTGCTTATTTCAAAATTGCTAACTTTTGGTTTCAGGAGCTATTGACACATTACACTATGTCCTATTCTCACTATTATCATCTATTGAACGAGAAAATGCCTTTTTAAAAAATGTTTTATTAATATCTATATAATGATTATTATATAGCCTCTTAATTTAAATATTTCAGCTCACAAACAAATATAACATTTAAAAAATTGACAGAAAATTTTAAACAAGAGGTTAATAGAGTAAGTGCTTGTTAACTCGCCGAATTAAAAAAAAATTTTAAAAAAAATTTTTTAAAAAAAGAAGAAAAATTACATAAATTATCAAGCCCAATTAAAACTAGGAGCAAACAGTGTCCAAATCAGCAAATCATTTTTATTTCTTTTGAAAAATTTGAATTGAGTTATATTTAATAAAAATATTTATTTATTATTTATTTTGTGAGTGTGTGAATTGTTAAATTCCTATTAAAATTTCTGCCCCATTTCGCTCACAATTTTGTTTTATTTTTTGGTTATTAATTGCACACAATTTTCATGCGAATTTATAAACAATATAATATACAAAAAACAAAAAAACAAAAAAAAACAAAACAAAAAAACAACAAACAAACATTTAGAAGAAACCAAGACATTACTTTATATCTTTTAATTATCTGTACGAATCTAATGTGCTTTAAATCATTAGTAAACAGAGCAGTGATAACATCGTTGAGTCAATACGAATATGACAATTGTGTCAATACGATTGTGACAAATTGTGTCAACACGATTGTGACAAATTGTGTCAACACGATTGTGACAATTGTGTCAATACGATTGTGACAAATTGTGTCAACACGTTTGTGACAAATTGTGTCAATACGATTGTTACAAATTGGGGTCAAAGCGATTGTGACAAATTGTGTAAATACGATTGTGACAAATTGTATCAATACGATTGTGACAAATTGTATCAATACGATTGTGACAAATTGCGTCAACACGATTGTGACAAATTGCGTCAACACGATTGTGACAAATTGGGTCAACACGATTGTGACAAATTGGGTCAACACGATTGTGACAAATTGGGTCAACACGATTGTGACAAATTGTATCAATACGATTGTGACAAATTGGGTCAACACGATTGTGACAAATTGGGTCAACACGATTGTGACAAATTGTATCAATACGATTGTGACAAATTGCGTCAACACGATTGTGACAAATTGCGTCAACACGATTGTGACAAATTGGGTCAACACGATTGTGACAAATTGGGTCAACACGATTGTGACAAATTGGGTCAACACGATTGTGACAAATTGTATCAATACGATTGTGACAAATTGCGTCAACATGATTGTGACAAATTGGGTCAACACGATTATGACAAATTGGGTCAACACGATTGTGACAAATTGGGTCAAAGCGATTGTGACAAACTGTGTCAATAGCACATGGAACTGGAATTTCGCGATTTTGCAACAAGAATGCGGATGTGGTACATTACACACTAGAGGCTAAGGTCACACGTTAAAACAATCAGCGGCGTGGCTAATGTTTGTGTCACCCAGGGGGACGGTCACCTCATGGTACCTCACTACCATCTTCAAATAGGGATTTTTTTGCTTGTTAAAATGAATTAACAGTATACCAATGATAAATTAATTGACGGCCTGCTGATTAAAGCATTTAAGAAGAGCATAAGAGGAAAAAAATACTTAACTTTTATTATTAATATTGCGTTTTGTGTAATGTGACATAATTATGTAGAGCCATTGTTTTGTTAGTTGGCGCACACCACCCTATTCAGAACTGTAACTCGGTTTTCCGCACCCTTGGCTAATTCACTTTTGGCGCCCTTGAGAAATAGGGAAAATACTAAATTATGCAGAATAAATTTATTATTGAAGGGTTAGCCCTCGGCGCCCTTGGAAACTGCCCGGATGCCAACTACTCCCTCATACCCGCAACCCATTCCCTTATAAAAACCGAATCTCTGCCTTGATGCCAATGCGCGCCTTCACACACACATAAATGCCGTTATGCACAAAGGATCAACATATATCTTCTGTCACTTGGCCTCCAGCTGCCACGAGCAGACGACATTAAAAAAACAAAAAAAAACAAACAACAACCCGAATCAATATCATTATGCAAGGAGAACCTCGTCAATATATTGAGACAGTAGTTTCTAAATACATTCCACTCAATTTCCGGATACATTCCCCCCCCCCTAAATTCACAATAAATTTTCAACAACTTCTGGATACAGACACTCTGTTACTGGTTATATTCCACTAAACTGTTAAAAACATTCCTCTTAACACCATTCTTGATGATTTCCTGGAAACATTTCCATAAATGGATACATTCCATTACTGGATAAATTTCCATTAATTAATGGATACTTTGCCCTAAGTTTCAGGTTACATTTCCTTCAATTTCAGGATGTATAAACGTGACCCACTCATCCCTCCAGCCCCAAATTTATCATGCCAAAATAATAACTGCCAAACAATTCGTCTTTATGATTACTCTACTTTTACACACTAGGTAAATCAAAATACATGTCAAGTGTACATTCACATTTACCTTAGACAAACGTCGGAGCCTCGTTTTAACTGGTGCAATGATATCTAGGTTACCGGATATTGTGTTCTTTTTTTCCTATGAGCTCCCCTTTTCTACTTTAGGGTGTGTTATAAAGGAAATTCCAGCAAGTAGGCTCGCCTGTTATACTTCAGCATTTATACATCCTTGCTTGAACTGTGCACAGTTGAACATGTTCTAAAGGCCAGGTTCAGGGCTGATTGTGTGAAAGATTTGGGCCTTTATTTGCTCTCAATAGTCTCAACGCCGTCTATCATCTGTTAAAAAAAAATTAAATACAAACTGAGGACATACAACTTAGTCTTTAAAGCAAGTGAGTAATCAGAATTGTTGATAATGCTTTTATATATTTTAGTTCCTAAGCTTTCTTATGTGAATTACTTTTGATAGTTGCTATTTATAAGGTTAATTTACATTACGTTTGTTTCCATATAAAGTTGGTAAAAATCTCTTGTGATTTTCACATTATTTTAATTATAGTTTCATTATACTGTTCTTAAGACGTTTTATTTGTTGAAGTATTTTGTTGATGATAAATATGGTATTTATGTAGGTTGTTAAAAATTATTTGGTGCCATTGCAATTTGCATTGCGGCGATTTCTTGTAATAATCCAATATTCCATCGTAAATTCTTGGCAGATTCATTGCGGAAGTGTGCTGTTAGTCTGCAGCAATGTTCACTTTAAGCTGAGCGGCCACGCAGACGTATAACCGAACCCCGCGCAGCAGTTTAGATTTATCGCGCAGCAAATTTTGTAAATATTGCAGAAAAATTGGATGCCAAGCAACTTTGCACACGATTTTTTTTTACTTTGTACACGGACCAACGAACCTTATATGGGAACATTGACTGCAGTAATACCAAAGTTTTCAATTGTTTGAGCTCCAAAAGCTTCAAAACCAGAAATACATTTTTAAAAGTAAGAAAAAAAAACCTCGCCAAGCATTCAACCTGCAAGTAGAATTGCAATTTTATTAAACCGTATGTTTCTACATTAAGAAAGAAAAATTGATCAATTTTTGTTAAATGTATTTTTTTTCTACTTTAAAAACAAAGTGAATATCGCGAAGATTTTTCAAATTTATGAAAAGACAAAAAGAAAAGTTAAAATTAATATATCTTTAAATCCCTTATATTAACTTCCAAATCTTGTCTCTCTGTCGTCATCTCTTCGTACGCCGGTCGGGTGGAAAAACAAAAGTAAAAAAATGACCCAGTTCACGTGATGCCATTGAGCTGAAATTTGGCACATAGACTCGTGTCACCTAACAATGCATCGTATCAAAATTTCAGATCGATCGAACGTACCGTAATTAAATTAATGCATTTTTAGTTTATCTATATACAACGTATGTAATTCAATTCACAGTTTGTTATGTGTTTTTTTCACGTGACAGTTCAGTTCGCGCGTTGACGCCATCGTCGATGTACCGGCGTGCTTTTGTTTACATTTTACGTGTCGCGCTGAGCTCGGTCCAGCGATCGGTGACCAGACCTTTCCCCTCTCCCACCCCCCACCCCCACCCGGTTATAAAGCATATGGGAGTTAAGACAGATTCAGTCTGTAAATGTTTGTCGCGTTTGAACATAATCAATACTGTTAGTTATGTCTCATATATAAGGGATTTACAGTCAAAAACTTTGTTTTTACGGGTTTGTTTTAGTTAAACATTATATGGTAACGTAAAAATCCCATGATTATTTGTAGGCTATTAATACTATTATTATTCAAATTGACTTAAAATATGAGAAGAGTTTAAAATATATTTACTATTTCCGTGTAAAAGACCTGTCATCGTAACACAAAGATAATATAATACAACACTCAGAACTAGGGATAAAAACACGTTTCTTATTCCGCATGCAGGTTTTTAAGGTTTGATTAGGAAACCCATCCCACGCACAAATTCAAGGCGCAAGGAACGACAATTTCTATGTGTTTGTGCATGCATACGGAATAAGAAAAGTGGGTTTTTTTAAATCTTTATGTCTATGTGAGGGTTGCATTAAATTACCTCTGTGTTGTGTTATATACAACGGGATCTCAATATGTCTATCTTAGGGTTGCATTAAATTACCTATGTGTTGTGTTATATACAACGGGATCTCAATATGTCTATCTGAGGGTTGCATTAAATTACCTCTGTGTTGTGTTATATACAACAGGATCTCAATATGTCTATCTTAGGGTTGCATTAAATTACCTCTGTGTTGTGTTATATACAACGGGATCTCAATATGTCTATCTTAGGGTTGCATTAAATTACCTATGTGTTGTGTTATTAACAACGGGATCTCAATATGAAAAAAGAAAAAGCAACTGAAGAGTAAAAAAATTGTTTTGCGTCCGTGATGTTATCATGGACCAGAAGTCGTGCGAAACGTAACGTCACGGTGAAAACGGAAGTGTCCTTTAGATTACAGCAGACCTTTCAAGTTGGGGAAATACACTATTTTTGATTAGCACGTTAGGAATGTGGGCAGAGGTGACCCCTCTTTGCAATCGAAAGCGGGCGAGCAAAACATAGTTTCATATTATAACTGTACAACAATAAGAAATTGGAAATGATAAAAGCAAGATAAAGGCCACGCTGAACAAGTGATGGTGATTGGTGGTTGAGAATTACTGATAACTTTGCTGCCCATAAACGTGGACAGAATCCGCTAAATTGTTCACCAGGAAGTTTATTATAGGTAATTTGCAAGGTGGAAGTGTCCCGGTTAAGTGAAGGTCAGAGGCGAAGGTCAGAGGTTATCTACCGGGCAATTAAAGCCCCCATTGTTTATCAGGAGTTCGGCCACAATATGAGGGGATAGGCTGATACCGTCAACGCTTAAGTGAAAGTCACTCGCTGATCCTACAAGAGTACAAACTGTCACCTCAGCGGGTCACCGCAAGGCGAGTCCCCGTTGACGAACGAGATATAAGCACTAACACACCAACTCGGCCTAATGAAGAGATTAAAAATCTTTGAAAAAAAAAGATGATGAGTTATTTGATTTAACAAATTACTTATTCACACCCGTTAATTATGCAGCCATAAAGTAAATTGTTTTCAAAATATAAATAAAAGATATACCTAATAAATTTGTTCATCGTATTTTGTGGTAATATTGAGTCATAATTATTTATACATTATAAACGAACAAAGAGACTTGTACATAACAATTGCGCGTGTTGTACAATCAGCTACCTAAACCACTAGCGCCCCCTTCTCCCTACACATCGGTTTTAATCCCCAAAAATCCCCCGTATTGTTTACTCTAAGGCTCATGTGAACATAATAAACAAACTTTTGTGTGCATAAGATAGAAACAAGGATGTTGCACTGAAGCCCTTTTTAATGTATTATAGATTTTAAAAATGCCTTTGAGTAATAAGGTTTCATATTTTTTTCATGCATAAAAATATTTTTAAAAGATATATACTAATTGAAAGAAATGTTTAATATATTATTGCTTTTACTCTATATTTTTTTCAAGTCCTAATAAATGCACCGGGACTACTGTTTTATATACATTATTACATATATAGGTTGTTTTAATCAGAGACTTCTTTTTAACTGTAATTTTAAACAATCATTTATATATTTTAACATTCTATTTTTAGTAGAGTTTTATTTGTTTTGTTGGTATTCTTCTTCCAGACCGACAAATGGACGGGTTTTCCTATACACCTGCCAGCAAGGTCCCCTATGATTCAACCACCGCCAGCTACAGTTGCACATCAAATGAACAGAAACAGCAATCTCATCACACAGTTCCACTACATGAGAGAGATCATGAAACAGAAAATCACCAAAAGACCACCAGATACACCGGCGGTTGGGTGACTTTCGAAGACGATGAGTCAAGTAACAACCAGACAGCTGTGACGTGTCTGCTGTACAACGTTCACAGGGGGCACAGCGACCTAAACATTCACACAGCAGGAGACCATAAACAGGTACATTACAACAGACAATACGCGTTCATGAAACAGATAGCCTCAGGGTGAATCACGATTTACGTTGTTGTTCCTTCGGTTTAAATAATGTTTATATTTTCCGTAACCCTCATATATGTATGTGTATATGTGTTTGTACACGCTCAATCTCTCTCTCTCTTTCATACACACACACACACACACATATTATATATATTAGGGCTGTTATCGATTAATTTAAATTTAATCGTTAACTTTTGAAAAATTATCGATTAATTAATCGATAATTTCGATTAAAACCAAAAATAGAAATTTATGACGTCATTAAACTGAACATTTCTCACGGACATTGAAAATTAAGAATATTTTGAACTAAATTTCATGACAATGTGTTGATACATGATTTGTGCTGAAGGTGGTACGTCAGCGATGTATTTGATCCTTTAAAAGAGAATTGTTTATGGCAGTGGACACAGAAAATGTTTTCACCATCTTCGACTTTGCCATCCGCAGTTAGCTTAAAAACAACATATTTGCTCAACTTTCTAGTTATATGTTTAAATTTAACTGCGCTGATGCTGTCAGCAGGGTCGTCTTAACGCATAGGCCCGTTGGGCATTTGACCCGGGGGGCCCACGAGCATATGGGCCCCATGGGAATATGTTTATTTATATATATTATGTATATTCATTTTTTATTCCTGCGGGGGAAGGGCCCAGCACTATTTTTTTGCCCGGGGGCCCAAAATGGTGTAAAGACGGCTCTGGCTGTGAGACATTTTATAATTGACGTCTGCCAGTCAACATACATTAATAAAATAAATTTTAATATTACGCGGGAGATGTTTGTACGTAAAAAAATATATATAAATTATTATTAATTATTAATAATTTATTATTTATTACTAAAATTTAAAAAAAATTTTATAAATATTTTCTTAAATTTTAATCGAATTTTTATCGATTAAAATTATTTTAATCGATATTTAATCGATAAAATTTTTAACGATTAATCTAGAGATTAATCGATAATTTCTGCAGCCCTAATATATATATATACTAGGGCTGTTAACAATTAATTTACATTTAATCGTTAACTTTTGAAAAATTAACGATTAATTAATCTTTATTTTCGATTAAAGCCAAAAATTGAAAAATATGGTTTCATAAGTAACATATTTTAAAATACTTGTCGAAAATCGAAATAACACTGGAATGTCTTCTTTATATATGACATCTTTTAACCAACAACGCAAACAAACAAGTGTGTTGACATTATTTGGTTCAAGTGATGAGCGGGTCTTTTTGACAATATAACCAGTCGAGCTGAACAATCGTTCACATAGCTTTAGATTGTCTCAGCTGAAGTTTCTGATACTGTAGTGGATGTTTGGTTTGCAGGTGATATGTAAGCCAAGTGTTAGAACCATGGTAGCAATGTTCCCTTTAAGCAGCGTGGCTGCGCAGATATTTACCCGACGCCACGCAGGAGTTTAGAATCATCGCGCATCAAATTTTGTAAAATATTGCACAAAAAATAGACGTTTTGCAGCTTTGCACACGAGTTTTTTTTAAACTTTGCACACGGACCAACGAAGCTTAGACTTAGAGGGAACATTGAATGGTAGGCAAACGATTTCTCTCAATGGAAACAATAACCTTTATCAACATTTTGAACATTCACGTCAGTCAATAGTTTCAAACCAAAATTTTTTTTATTCATCGGCCAAAATATTTGACTTTTTGAATTACAGTACATTATATAATAGGTGGGTCGATTAATCTTTAAAAAAAAATAATCGTTAAAAACTTTTAACGATTAATCGAGAAATTAATCGTTAATTTCTGCAGCTCTAATATATACATATACATATATACATCTTTTATGCTCAATTGTAAGATTAAATTTATTTATGTTTATTATATAATTTATTTGTTTATGTTATTTTGGCGTGCTATGCCAGTCCCAGAAAACGTTAATCTTTGATTACAATTTGGCAATAACTTTTTCATGGTACATCTTGCTATTATTGCACATTTCAATGCACAATTACATAATGAACCATTAGCAATATTTAATATCTTTTTATTACCAATATTTGATAATAAATATAATAAATGGTTTTTAAAAAATGATAAAAAATTTATTCGCTAATTATCCATTATATGTAATTTTCCCCTCCCTTAACAACTCCTTTAAAAAACTTATAAAACAAACAAACTATTGTCTTTCTAATATTTGAAACCGTGCTTTGATCAGCTGTAAAAATTTTCTGAAACATTTAGTCGCTTCTGATTTTGTGTCCTAGAATTGTACTTTAGTAGGATTTTAATAGGAAGGTGAATTCCTGGAAAACTTGCTAAATCTTTAGGTAAATAATTAGGAAGATGAATTAAAAAAAAATTCTTTTCGTGTGAAAACAAAACAACGTTCTTAAAACCGTAATTAAAAAAAATAAATTCACATTAATTTGCATAAATTAGCAATGAAAGTAGTTTGTTTAAATATTATTGTATATATTCTAAGAATTATAACCGATTAGATTTACAAGTAGGTCTTACATTTTATATTTGACCGTAACGCTATAAACTTTACTATGTGCTGGCCCTTACTTTTCTTCACTGCGTCTGGGCCCTTACTTTCCTTTACTATATGTTGGTCTTACTTTCCTTTACTATGTGCTGGCCCTTACTTTCCTTTACTATATGTTGGTCTTACTTTCCTTTACTATGTGCTGGCCCTTACTTTTCCTTTACTATTTGTTGGTCTGGTCTTACTTTCCTTTACTATGGCTTAGCCATTACTTTCCTTTACTATATGTTGGTCTTACTTTCCTTTACTATATGTTGGTCTTACTTTCCTTTACTATATGTTGGTCTGGTATTACTTTCCTTCACTATGGCTTAGCCTTACTTTCCTCCACTATGGCTTTGCCGTTTTTTTCCCTTAAATATGTCTTGTACCTCACTTTCCTTTCCAATTTAATGGCCCTTACTTTTCTTCAAAATCAGTTTGTCATTACCTTCCATACTTTCCTTTATTATGTGAGATGTATTTGTTGATATTTTAACTCCCAAATGTCGCACACAAAAACAGGAACCAAATAAATGAAAAGATCAGCACCCCGAACGAAATTCAAAATAAAACAGCGAAGGAATCTATTTCCGACTGTATTAAAATAAATATCGTAATCAAGATTCTACTCACTTTCTTGGGATATTAATCATGTATTTCATTCCTTTAAGTTGTAAACGAATTTAAAATGTCGTCATCAGATTGGGAATGACGCCTACGGCAATGTGAGAGTCCCACCGGTCCCAGATGGCCACGCCCCTCACAACCCAGAGGTCAAGGACGGCGCCATTCGGCCCCACTCTGACCCATCTCACCATGACCAGACCCACCAGGGCGGAGTTCGGCGAGGTCCAGCGGCGGAACCTTTCCAGCTAGATCCATACTATCTCCTGCCTTTCAAAGAGTGGTACCAGGGATATAACTCCACGGTGCAGCAGGGGGAACAATCCCCACCATCTTGGACGGTAAGATAACCTGATTGTATTTCTGATTTTTTTTTAGGATTGTAAGAAAAGTCTACCAATTTGTTTTTTCTTTTATTATAAGAAATTACTCAGAATCCTGTGCATATTGAATTAAAACCAAAGTAACTTAACACTATTCATACAAAGACTGTTCGTATGTTTGTCTACGTGTTTTTTTATGTGCAAGATTTATGTTTTGGATTTTTAATTTGGTCATCGTCTCTGAACGTGGAGAAGTGTAGGTTATTTGAGACCAAACCTTTTAAAAATGAAATTGCAAACTCAATATAGTCCATTATTTCTTCAAATCACGCCACCGTTTCTTCTTATATGGTCATGTCTCTACACGTATATGACAAGGATTTCATTAATCCACAGCTACCAACAACACAGGCACAGCAGAAACCACCTAGGGTGCCAAATTGTCTAATACTGAGCATTGTCGCTTGCTTCTTTTGTGTTTTCATTGGAGGAATCGCTCTAAGCTACGCCATCACTGTAAGTATAATTGTGTTACATACACATTCAAACAATTAGTTCAGGCGTAAAGACTAAAAAAGTTATTTACACTTAAGGCACCTGTGGCTTTTAAAATCCCTTATATTAACTTCATCGCCATCTCTCTCTGTCTCTCTGTCTGTCGTTCGTCGTCGGGCGGGCGGAAAAACAAAAGTAAAAAATGACCCACTTCCCGTGAAGCAATCGAGCTGAAATTCGGCACATGGACCCGTGACACCTAACAATGCATCATATCAAAATTTCAGATCGATTGAACGTACCGTAATTAAATTAATGCATTTTTAGTTTATCTATATAAAACTATATGTAGCAGTCGCTATTGTTTACATTTTACGGGCCACTTGACTTCACGCCAGCCATCGGTGACCACATCTCGTGTTTTAACCAGGTGAAATTCACTCAGTTTCAGGCTGTAAATGTTTGTCGCGTTGGAACATAATCAATACTGTTAGTTATGTCTCATAAGGGATTTATAGTCAAAAACTTTATTTGTACGGGTTTGTTTTATTTATCAAATGACATGGGTTAAAATCCTAAACAGATTTCAAATATGTCTTTTCCAAGTACATATTCTCATGGATTTGATGATAGTGTCAGTGATCTTCATGCGTGATTTGTTCTTATTTCCATAACTATTTAAATACATTTTGTGCTTAGCTTCTTTGATGAGTTTTAGATTTGAATGAATTGACTTGTTAAACCGAGTTGTAGTTCTCGCTTAGTCCAATAAACAGTTATCAAGGTTTTCAGTATGTACCTACCGTATATCTTTTATCAAATTTTTTAATAAATTCGCCCCCCCCCCTCGAAAAAAAAGATATATACCGTAAATAATATCCCCAATATTTCTATTAATAGATTTCCGCCCTATTATGACAAGTCCTATAAAAGATAAACCTGTGCTGACCCCATACACCTCCACATCCATATTTTTTAAATATGTCTTTACAAATTATTATTTTTGTGTCACGGATTAAGTATGTGGTAAAAAAAAAGGAGATGAAAAAAATAGTTGTACTTCAAAAAACGAGCTTAAAACCTATTTAAAAGAAGTGAAACGTTAAAACTATTGCAAATAAACTGCGGACAAAATTTTAAATTTTATTAGTGTCAAGATATGCTACATCAAAGATTTATGGTTGCTTTCAATAATAAAAAAAAACAACTTCGAATGACATCTAAAACTAGAGGACTGGAAAAAAACAAACAAACAATTAAATGAAGTGAAAATTAGGTTTCTACTTGAGTATCTTCTTTAGAAATTGATCGGTAGCACAGGGATAGGCTGGGGCATTGCCTCGACAAATTGCAAGTTGTTTTTTGAGGGGTAAAGTTATTGACTAAAACAATGGCAAACAGAAATTTCAGTTACGTCAATGTATCCAATTACGAGTCGCGTGATAAAAAAAAACGTCTATGCAGACGCCTTTGTATATTTTCAATTGTAAATACTATTAAAGCATTGATCATTGAGCGAGGTTGTCGATTGCGCTTCAGTGTCCACTATCACCAGTTTTAGATACCCTGGCTCCATCACTTAAAATAAAAACCATCCCACCAGTCATCATAGGTTTGAAAGATTTCTTTTTTTTAAATTGGTCTGAATTTAATCGCTTACTCTTATATCAACAGTCATCCAAGCACCGGAAGGCAGGCAACTACAAAGCCGCCATTGAAAGCGCCAGCACGGCCAAACATCTGAGCATCCTGGCACTTGTGTTTGGGGTCATCTCCATCGGAGTGGGCGGGTTTCTGGTCTGGTACCAGATTCAACACATCAACAAGACCATCTATCAAAAAACATGATTACCCGAATAACCAAATAAATGAATGCAAACTAGAAAATGTTATCTGTGTTATGTTTTTTTTTCAATGCGGAATAATTCCCTTAAACAATTGAGCCAAATAATGTGCAAATTATTGGCAGAAAAACTATCAACATATTAATTCATTTTTTAACAAAATCAATGTCATTATATTTTAAGAAATCGTTGTATCAAAGTTCCTCTAACCTCATTTTCGTGAACACGCCTTTTCATATATTTTATCACCAATTATTTCAATAAGTGGCTTATAAAATAGAAAATACTGTTGTTTTTTTCTTCTACCAATCCAACAGTTCTGTGGATGGTTGTGCCTGGAAATTATCCACAACTCTGTCAGCGTGTGTTTAAGACATTTAAATTATTTTTACACTTTAACACCCCCCCCAAGGGTAGCATGTTGTAACTCCCCTCCAACAGCCGTCTCGACCGGCATACATGTGTATCACGTGAAAATTACTATTCATTATAGTTAAAATAAATAACTCGTAAAAACAGAGCTTTTTGCTATAAATCCCAACGCGCATAACTCAAATAAAGTCTTGGAAGAAATACTGCACCAACAATAACTCGTTTTGAAAGTCCGCGTAAACGTGTTAAATATGATTGGCTGTAGGAGTAATATGTGTTTGAGGGATCAATGGCTATAGATGACCGGACAGAACGGACAGAAAGGACACAAACTTGCCTTTTATTATATAGGATGTCACGAAACACCCACGCTAATGATAACATCAATATAAACAACCACACATTTGAGAGAGTGGCTACATTCAAATATCTAGGGGCAACTATAAACGAGCACAATGAGATAAAATCGGAGGTAAAAGAAAGGATAACAGCAGGCAAAGAGTTCCTACTTCAGCTTACAAAAACTTCTAGGAAGCAAAAAACCTCTCAAGAGGAACAAAGAAAACAATAAACAACACCATCATAAGACCAGTAGTAACTTACGCTTGTGAGACTTGGACCCTGACCAGAAATGCAAAGAACCTGCTCAACACTTTGGAGAGGAAAATCCTCCGGCAAATATATGACCCGGTGATAGAAAATGATATCTGGAGAATTCGTACAGGCCAAGATCTTTACCACTTGAACAAAGACCCACCCATAGTCAAAATGATTATTAAAAAAAAACCCGTAAAAAACCAAGTTTTTGACTATTAATCCTTTATGTACGAGACGTAACTAAAATAATATTCATTATAATACGCAGCGCAAGGCCATCCAAAAATACGAAATTGTAGTTGTGTCGTAAAACATGTTTAATATAATGCGCACCGATCAGGAATATGTTTATAAAAAGAGTTTTCAATAAAATACGCACTTTATTGCGCGACAGAAAGGTTGTTCAATATAATACGCACCGGGACGCTCTATCTCAAAAAATAGCATGATACATAGGAATAAATAAAATAGTCTAAAAAATCAATAATTTAATTATGGTCCATGCGATCGATCTGAAATTTTGATACATTGTTTTTATCATCGGTACGAAACTGCCTGCAAAATTTCAGCTCGCTAGCTTACGGGAAAGTGGGTTAAAAATCGATCCAAAGTTTTGGCGACAAGGGTGCAAGCAAGCAGACACCAGGAGTTAATATAAAGGATTTAAAAAGGACGACTACGCTGGGCAGGATAAGTTTAAAGGATGCCAGACTGTAGAGCAGCAAAAGTTATTTACAGGCAGAAGCCTAAGGGCGGACGACTCACTGGTCGCTCAAGACTGAGGTGGATCGATGATGTGGAAATGGACCTTATACAATAGCTGGGGGTTCGGGCATTGAGGGGGGGAAGCCATGGATCGATCCGAATGGAAGGATGTAGTGGAGCAGGCCAGGGCCCTACATGGGCTGTAGTGCCATAGATGATGATATATGTTGTGTGTATGATATCTTGCATAAAAACAATAACTCGTCACTTTCTTATCATAACACTAGATGCTTATTTTATCGTTGTCTCCAATGTATCAACACCGAGGCTATGAAGAAGCGCATAAACTTAAACATCAACTACAATGCCCATCCTTCAAAACAAAATGGCATCCTATATAAAAAAAATGCAAGTTTCTGTGCCGTCATCTATAGCGATTGGTCCCTCAAACACATATGACTTCTACAGCCAATCATATTTAACACGTTTACGCCATTTACGCGAACGTTCAAAACGAGTTATTTTTGGTGCAGTATTTCTTCCAAGACTTTATTTTGAGTTATGCGCGTTGGGATTTATAGCAAAAAGCTCTGTTTTTACGAGTTATTTATTTTAAATATAATGAATAGTATTTTTGACGCGATTCACATGTAATGCCGGTCGAGACGGCTGTTGGAGGGGAGTTACAACATGCAACCGAACGGTGGCGGAACGTCCTTGGACGAGCTTTGTTGCTCGTCATAAATAAAATAATAGTCCAAGTCACTGGCAGCTCATTCATTCATTCATTGGATGTGGCACGCTGAGGAACGATGTACAACAGTCTATAGCAGTTAAAAAATCGTGTGGTGATTAGACCTGTACAAAAATTTTATACGACGTCATTGTTTGAGCTTATATTTAATATAAGCTGTGCATCAAAAGGTGTCAAAAATAATTATAAATTAATGACGCGCTGTAAATAAAATATCACATGGCGTCATTGTTTTAGCTTATATTTATATGTGTAGAAGTAGGATTTGAGGATTGTTATTATAAAATGCTTTGCGTACATTTCAGGAAGTTTAATATTTCGTATTTATCAAACAAGGATAAGATACTTGGGCTTTTGACCGCAAAAAACCCCCCTTTTATAAAATACTTATCTTATCTTATATTATCTTATCTGTTTCAGACGCTCATATTATAAAGAAGATTATTGCGCCCTACGCTTATCTATGATTTTTGTTTAGTCCTGCATTCTTATTAGAGTTTTAAATGTTGATAAAGTGTATTTATCAAACAAGGACAAGTTAGTTGGGCTTTTAAAAAAAGTGGGAGCCACGGCGCCTCAGTACAATTCAAGTAAATAAAATAATAGTCCAAGTCACTGGCTCACTGGATAGATGTGGAACGATGAGGAACGATGTACAACAGTCTATAGCAGTTACAAATCGTGTGGTAGTTAGCACTGTAAAAATATTATATGACGTCATTGTTTGATCTTACATTTAATACAAGGTGTGCATCAAAAGGTGTGCAAATTAATTACAAATTAAAGACGACTTGTAAAAAAATATTATATGACGTCATTGTTTTAGCTTATATCTTAAGTTTGGAAAAGGGAACGATGTAAAAATAGGATTTGAGGATTTATAATTATAAAATATTTTTTGTACATTTCAGTAAGTTTAATATTTCGTATTTATCAAACAAGGATACGTTTCTTGGGGTTTTGACAAACAAAAGTCGGCGCCATAGGCGCCCTACAGCCGCTGTCGCTGCCGTAGGCGCCCTACAACCCTTAGTATAATAATATTGATAATAATAATTCATTTTTTTAATGTATATAGCGTGGTACAACAGCGTGAATCTGGTCTTACCAGTATTTAACGAAAACGATACAGAAAATATACCTTAAGTTCATAATATCAACATACATAATTTGCAATGTATGTCTCGTCTGTCTGTCCCGTCTATCCTGTCCGTGACGCTACTAATTTTAGAAAGCACAGCACCAAATTACTGCACCAAAAATAACTCTTTTCAAACGTTCCACATAAAATTGTGCAATATGAAAATAAATGAATAAAATAAAAATAAATAAAATAAATGAAAGTTCTGTATTACATTATTTTTTATTATGATGTGTATTTTTCAAAATAAATAGATTTCAGCTGAAATGTATTTATTTTGAAAACTTCCTTCGTTTTTGACTGTTAATACACTAGTTCCTAATAAAAGAAAACATACAAATCCAAGTAACATAAAACATGCGTCAGTTATATCGCAGACATGGAATGTTCAACAGAAAGGCTTGTCTTTCAGAAAAGTACACCATGAAAAAGGATGCTAAATTGGTTTCATTTCAAAAGAATTAGTTAATTTATTGAAATCACATCAAAATCTCAATGTTTAAGCTAATGTACACAACAAACATTTATAATCTCCGCACCAACTTAAACTATCCATAAATTGACAAAGTTACTTGTTGTCCCGTTAAATAAACTGTTCGTGTTTTTTCAGTGAGAAAGTTTTGTTACTTTAACATTTATCGACAAATTAGAGCCTATTGATTGATGAAACAAAACAAAGAATAGAGAGAACCAGATTTGATGCTTTCGCTTAAAACGGTTGGTAAAGGAGCATAAATTACATTACACAAGCATGTTTCATAAATATTTATATAGTTTTTGTGTTGTTTCAAATATACCCCACATACCGTATATAATCGCTTAAATAGCAGGTGTTTTAAATTTTTGATTTCACCCCCCTTCCCATACACATACAGAGAAACACACACCCCCCACCAACCATAAAAGTTAGCAGCACCACATTCACCACGTGTAACACTCTAGTCATAATTCAAACACTTCGCCACCTATCGGAATGTGCTGTACAAACGATCGCGATCCGGGCTAAGATAACGCACAGACCGTGTGATTTCAACTTTGCAACAGTTGAGAAAGGGCAGCAAACAGTGTCCTCCCCCGAGGGGATGCACATTCTCACACACCACGACACAGGATGCACTTTTATAAAACTTTTACCTGCAGCTCTTAAACTTTTCAAAGGCATCTTCATTGTATTTCTATTTTTGAAATAGACTCGGGGCGCGATGGTCGAGTGGCAGCGCGCTCGATTGACGTACCGATGGTCACGGTTCGAATCCGTGTGAAGGATTTGTTCCCGGGTCCTAGGGCGTCCCTTAGTCACCCTGCCCCGAATAGGTACCTAACACTAGTTAGGCGGATGGGTAATGCGTAGAACCCCCAAAGCCGTGAAACGCTGCATCACTTGCCAACAGATCATCTGTCATGGTCTGTGGACGCAATTATCTTCTGCATAGAAGGGCCGTCTGTACAGATAATTTAAGATAAGATAAGACCCCTCCATCTGGATAAAAACTTAGATCAACTTTTTTATCTTAATTCAGACAGTAGTAACTTTACGGTGTTCATTCTCTCGGCTCATACAATAAACAAAATACAAGGGAATATTGGATGCGGGGTAGGGGGTTGTTTTGTAGGTGGTCGGACGCTTCGACTCCGAACGGTTCGACTCTGCCAGTTCGACCACAGGACGTTTCGACCCCTTCGTATCTACACCGTATAATTTTTATATATTTTTTTAAAAATATACTTTTAAAAATTGATTATTTTTAAAATTATTTTTTGGTATAAAATAATTTAGCTTAAAATTTGTATCCATTAAAAATTAAATACAGTTTGAAATCGTTATTTGTATATACACGGACAACCAGTCAACATTCAATCTCGAATTCATGATTGTGATAAATGTAGAAAATCCTTCCAAACCTATCCAACTCCACCCGACCCCGTCCGATGTAATCGGACAATACAATGGCAATGTGGTCAGATAGTCGCTTCTAAAGATGCCTACATTCTCGCTGCCCCCGCTAACTCTATTTACTCTCTCCAGCACACAGCTTGATGTGGTGGTCACTGAGTCTAGTCTTGTAACATGGGATTATGAAACCCTTGGACAAAATGTAAACAACAATGACGTAATGTTCAGACAGGTCATACAGGTCCATCACCTTGAATGTTATTGTATGCTAGACGGCGGTATTAACTGTTGAAATGTATGAACTTTAAATACTGACAACTTTGTACGTCTTATTAAAAATCTGTATTTCTGCTAGGGAGGTATAAACATGTTAAGGAACACAAGAAACAGAAGTGAATGCAAAGGGCGCGGGGTTTGTAATGGTTTCAGCGACTGCGTTTAGCATGTCGTCACCTTTAATAAAAAAATAATAAATATAAAAAAGCAACTTTCTTTTGTTCTTGTTATCACAGTGAAAATCTTTGAACGACTTAAATATATACCTTTTTAAAACCCAATAATAAAATAGGTCCTTTTTAAGTGTGTTTAGTTTGGGATAGGAGTGGAGATACTGTTTTTAATTTTTAATGGATAATATACCGAAAATTACTATTTAAAAAAATGTAAAAAAAAACAACAAAGAATAAATAAAAACATTTCACAGTGTAGAAACGAAAGGGTCGAAATGTCCGGGGTGGAAACGCCCTGGGGTCGAAATGTCCTGTGGTCGAACTGTCCGGGGTCGAATCACCTGGGGTCGAATCATCCGTGTTCGAACCATTAGTGGTCGAACCGACCGGGGTCGAAACGTCCTGGGGACGAAACGACCTGTGGTCGAACTGGCAGGATCTAACCGTCCGGGGTCGAAACGTCCGGGGTCGAAGTGTCCGTAATTCGTTTTGTAAACTAAACGGAGCCGCCCAACTCAGTTTTGAGAATTATGCAATGTCTACCTGTGCACCATATGTTAAAAAAAATTAATTAGTTTAAGATCTATGGGAGTGGTCGGTAAGTCGTGTCTCGCATGCAGTCATTTAGAGATCCTTGTGCAGCTTGGCCAGTTGGCCGATTTGCGGTTTTGGCTATATAGCTGGTGAAACGTCATCATTGTTCACATGAAATGAAAGTTTTGTAATTTTTTTTCCAATAAGATTAGTATTATTACTAAGATTATTTATCTGGTTGTATTAAATGCTTTTTTTTTGCTTCTTTAAACTTTCTCTAAAAACATGTTCTCGAAAGTTTCTTGACAAGAAATGTAGCTTTAAAAATGGTGGATCGTCCCGGTCTTTTGACTGAAGGTTTTTCTGACGTATGGTAAGGAAATCAAAGGGCTCTGGTGTTGAAAAAAATAATAATAATAAAAATAAATAAAATAAAATAAAAATACGGGACAAAATGTTGTTGTAAAATTGAACATTTTAATTATTAAAGAGATAAAAAGAAATTAAAAGAAATTAAAAGATTAAAAAAAAACGCTAACAATATTAAACAAGACTTATTCAGTTTTATTGGGTTTTGTAATTTATATGTATGATATTTCATATTTTTAGAATATCATTAACATTTTATTTACAAGATTTCTTTTAATAAAATATGTAACTATAAATATATGAATATATTAATTTAAGAAATGGCTAAATTCAAAGTAAGTTAATTAAAGTTCCATATTACTCAAATTGTCAATTGTCTAATAGTGTGCCCCGGATAGAGTTCACAATAAGGAGCTTATATTTGAAAACCTGTTGGCAATTCAATAAAAAAATCTTTATGAACCAGAGTCTAGACCCTAGACATAAGAACAGAGGTTTTCAAAGGAGCCCCATTACAAGACATAGAATTTTCGCGGACCCCCTGATGCGGACTAATTTCAAAAACTTTTGTATCTGATGTAGACGGTAAGTTAAATTTTTTGTCATGAATTTACAACTCAGGAAAACTCAAATAATCGTACCACCTGAGGCGAATGTAATATCGCCTTGACAATTTTTGTGTAAATGTTCCCCATGTGGAGAACGATGCGTGAACGAATATAGAGGTACCTACATTGAATTTTATTTATCAAAAGGGTCAGTTGATTAATTATTATTCGCATTTTTTTCGACCTGATCTGATACACCGAGGAACTGTATTTTTGAGAAGTTATTAAAACAATTTCGATCCCCATCCGTGAAGCCCCTGCAATTGTCCCATGGATCTCCTGTGGTACACTGACAACAGTCTAAGATCCTCTGGTCTATCACCAAGTGATTATGATCATTCATTTTATTTATCCACATGCATATACGGCTTGGAGATGGGGGAGGGTGGGGGATGAGCAACGACTCTCTTCCCGTGTCACCCCTTTCCCCAGTATACTGAGACACTGCAAGTTTTACAAACTGGAATATTTTTAGCGTGTTGAAAAGTGAGGGGGAAGGGGGAGTAAGTAAAAACCCTTGTAAACGCCTCGAGACATCGTTAAATCCACACACAACGGGAGGTTCGTTCGTCATGTGATGTAGTGACGTCCTTGCCCGACATGCACCCCTATTTACCTGCCGCTGCATACAAATGTAGGTTACCGGATACTCATATCTGGGGGTGCGCTCCTTTTTAACCCATCAGGGATGTGTCGTGTGGAAATTTCCGGAAATAGGTAGGTCTATTTGCTTGGAAATCTCGTAGCCCTTGTTTCATTTGTCTCATTTGATGTGTTACAGCTAGTCTTGTTGGGGTGTATTTGATGACAGAAGAGGTTAGACGAACACAGTAAGTACAGAAGTCATTTAGCATTGCTTTTAGAAGAAACGGACGATTATGATCTGTGAACATTTACAATAGTCTGAGGTAAGGTCCAATGAATGAAAAAATTTCATGAGATTGATTTTTTTTGTGACAGTGATGTCAAGTTTGTCTACTTATGGATTGGTAAAACATTTTTTTAATGATTCTATTTAAGAATTTTTTTACTCTTTTTAAATATACATTACAAATAGATATATGTTTTAGCTAAAAGATTGTTGAGTTTAATTGATACTCACTTAAAACAATTTTTTTTCAAATATCAAATAAATAATAAAGTTGAAATGTTTTTAATTTAAATAATATAAAAGCCCAAGTCACTGGCTCACTGGATGTGGAACGCTATGACGTCATTGGATGATCATATATTTAAAATAAGGTGTGCATCAAAAGGTGTGCAAATAATTATAAATTAAAGAAGCACTGTAAAAAATATTATATGACGTCATTGTTTTAGCTTATATTTTAATTTTGGAAAAGGGAACCATGTAAAACTGAGATGTGAGGATTTATAATTATAAAATACTTTGTGTACATTTCGTATTTATCAAACAAGGATATGTTACGTGTGGTTTTGACCAAAAAAAGTGGACGCCGTAGGCGCCACACAGCCCCAGTGTGCGCAATAGGCGCCCTACAACCCCTAGTACTCAAATAAGAAAACATTGTATTTCAACATATTTTTATTTTATCGTTGAAAGAAAATCTAATGACATCTTTTTCTTTAAAAAAAAGTGCAAGTGAAGAAAGTACGAATCTTATGGACAAAATTTTAATGGACACTAGAAAAAAAATCATTAAAAGGAAAATTATGGCTGTGGCCATTTGTGAACTTATAACGTTCTAAAGTCAAGCGAAAATTTTTGCATTTATATAACGCACTTTATGGGAATTCAAATTAATATTAACCTCTAAATTTGTGTATGTGCGAGTTATAATTAAAAAAAACAACAACATGAAATACACAAAGTACTAGAAAATTAAACACTATCATTTAAAAGTAAACCTAAGTTAACATCATTCCCGTTCCCTTCTCAATTCGTGGGTAAATCACATAGGCAAAACCATCCACATCTGAATTCCGGACGGGAAGAAATGAGAATTTGTATGTGTTTGTCTTTTCATACAGATGTATAACTTCAACTAAAAAAGAAAACAATATTTAAATGAAGAAAATTTACGGATGTTGTTTTGAGTTACACATGAATGAATCTGGCATGCATAACTAAAAACAAACCTTCAACATAAAATCTATAGAATTTATATATTCCATAGCCCTAAAACTTCCTGTTTCGGTCGTAATATTGAGATGGATTAAATTGCCTCCGACAAACAGGATGTTAAGTTAATCGCATCTTTAAGATTTCTGCTATTATGCTATTACATGATGTGAGGAGAAAAAAAACATATTTAATTTTGTTTATATTATATAGAATGGGACTGCAATAAAGCTTTTAAATAAAATACAAAATACACAAACAAATTGTGCAATGAAAACAATAAATTTGAGCTTTATTTTTAGACTTACACGACAGTAAACGTTAGCCGAAACGTTTACTGTCGTGTCAGTCTAAAAATAAAGCTCAAATTTATTGTTTTCATTGCACAATTTGTTTGTGTATTTTGTATTTTAATTTTGTTTTTAGCTTCCCATTTTGCGAGTAATTTATAAAAAAAGCTATTTTAATCAGAATATGGAAAAATGTAAATACATATGAAATTGAGATACATCATACCTTATTTGTATGTCTGAAAATGGTCCACACTTGAGAATGTTTGCATGGTTTACTTTTAATTCACAATTAATTTCCATTTTATTATGTAAGATTAATATTTATTTTAAAACCTTTTTAGATAGAACATGGCTGGCTACGATCGAGGATTAGATCCAATAAGAACCCAGTTTAACCATGAAGTATCCCACACCAACTACGGCTTCACACCTGAGGTACAGAATCAACATCATGAAGACCAAACGTATAGCAGCAACGCCACTGGAGACTACCAAAACAAAACCATCTATAACGAAAGCAGATCATTTCCGTTAGTTAATGTCAATAGTGCGATTACTAGTAATTCTGCAACTGGTCAACAATATTCAGGTAACAGTGAGAGGAAAACGAGGGTATTCGTGGAGAAGGGAATACCAGTGAAGAAAGACATGACAGACGGCGCGAAGTTGCTGAAATAGGCGCCCTCAGGGCGTATCATAGAGTGAGTTAAACAAGATATGAGAAATTTAATGTTAATAATGCTACAGCTAAACATTAGGTGCGCATGAGTTTAATCTTTACTCCAATACTTAAAGAAAGTATTCGTCAATGGTAAAATAAGACAACACGGGTAACCAAGATTTATATTTCTGTTGTAAATATGGTCATAAAAAACTTGTAATATGCTTGCAGTAAGGGGAAAAAAAAGTTAAATTCGTCCTAAAGACAAAGATTGACATTCTTGTTTTCCTTTGTCCAGGCTCTGAAAGAGGACAAGATGAAATCTATGAAGACTGCCAACGAAGCTCCTTTAGAAGATATGAGTGGCATGGATGCCCATAGCAGTGACGTTTCTGGACAGAAGAGAGGGGTAAAGTATATGCGATATTTGATTGGTACTACCTGATACTTCGTTGTGCCTCTACCGATAATATTATTTGATTTGTACCAACTGATACATTCCTGTTGTTGAAAGAAACATATAATAAAGGAAATAATTTAAAATATTCTGTAAATAGTAAAAATGAAACTTTTCCTTCAGGACAAATTTATATAACATGAGCAAAATATTATTTGAAGATCATTAATGTTTCAAACTAATGTAAACGGAATTTAAAGTCTAAAGTAGACGGGATTTTTAAAGATTATATATAATTTTTATGTAATGATGTGCGGCGAAAATTAAATAGCGTCAAACCTCTCATAACGAGCATATCTCATAACGAGATTTTCGCATAATGAGCAAATTTTTTCTGAAAAAGTTCCTTCCTTAATTAACGAGCGAAGATTCGCATAACGAGTGACGCAGAAAGGGAAAGTCCTTTTTTCCTGGAAATTTATTAGTGAGTTTAGCAATTCAGCCCTGATGAATATTCTGTGTTAAGCACTTGGTCTGTTAGCGTATTGTTTTCGTGTGTGATCCAGTGGCGTAGCGAAGGGGGGGGGGAAGGGGGGAGACTGCCCCGGGCGGCACTTTAACCCAGGGCGGCAAATTCCTAGCAGTTTTTATATGGAATTTCTAACAATGAAAATTGTATAAGAAAAGAGGAGCTTTTAATCGAAATAAATATAACAGCCAAAAAGAAATTAATAAAAGAAATAAAGGAAATATCATCAAGCATGTGAATGTTTGAACTGCCAGAACTTCTTAAATTCTTCTGATACTAATGCTACTGTTCTGAATAACCAGAGCTGATGAGGTATCAACTTAATTGGTTCTTAAAATGTGCCGTTGTAAAAGCAAATCTTACTGTACCAGTGTGATCAACCATTTTTACAAATTTTGTATTCAGACAGTATTTGTAATTTTTTTATGTGCAAAGTGTAATAAACTGTGCTAAAATGTCTTCGAAAAAACAAACAAACACAAGAAAACAATCATAAGAGAGAAGTACAAATAACTGTTAAATGAAACAAAAAACCATTGAAAAGCGAGATCAAGGTGGCTAATCTAGCGGGCAACTACAATCGGCCAACATCAACGATCTGCACTATCCTGAAGAACAATTAATGGATGCTTCAAATTGAGTGTCTTGAATGTTTACGAAACGATTACGACCAATTTTCGTCAAATTTTGAAGCGTCGGCAAAAAACGAATGTCTTTGACTGTTTACTAGTTAAAAGGGAATAATTATTATTTGTAATAAATTCATATTTTTGTTTACGTATTTTGTTTCAAATCTAAATTGTATTCTAGTTGTTTCACTCTTTAACAATTAATAAGTAATTTTATTTGAATAAAGGTTTATAAAATGTTTTGGAAAAATGAGTATTTTTTTTCAGCATGGAACGGATTATCGTATTTAACATTGATTTGTTTGGGAAAAATATCATAACGAGTGTTTCGCTTAACGAGTAAAACTCTGGAACGAATTAATCTCGTTATGAGAGGCTTGACTCTATAGCGCTAAATTTGTTAACCTTGTGATC
Organism: Ampullaceana balthica; assembly: GCA_944989445.1. Taxonomy (NCBI): domain Eukaryota; kingdom Metazoa; phylum Mollusca; class Gastropoda; family Lymnaeidae; genus Ampullaceana; species Ampullaceana balthica. Next base: position 87,795 of record CALYLW010001420.1, read on the forward strand.
AGGTTTTATCATTCATAAATGCAAGGTCATCTATATCGTTACTTCTTTTCGTCTCCATAGATTGAATACGACGCGTTTGGACAAATCATTCCACTGAAGGCTGATGACATCCAGCCTCAGGCGACAGAACCACAACGTTCAGATGACGCCATTTTGCCCTGCCCTGAGCAGCCTACTTCTTATGGATACCACTATCCACCTGGATACAATCCTCACCACCCAACACAATCGACAGTTCAACACATTGGACAACAACCGTATCTCGCCCAACCCACTTACGGCTATGACCAGCCAACGTCAAACGCCTTCCAATATGACCACCAAGTGCCCCCTCCTCAATACCCAGGACAACCTTATCCCGAATGGCAGGGTGGGACGTTTTATCCCTCAGATCCAAACCAGGCGACCCAGCCTTACATCTACAACCAGGTAAGTTGGCAAAGAATCTGTCATGTTAGTAACGTCATGGTACTCTACTCTCACATGACTATGATACCATTTCGTGAATTTATATTATTACTTATTTACACATCCGTAGTATTCCAACTACCAAGTCCTTCAAGACTGCACTTAAGACGCATCTTTTCAAATGTGTTTACAAAATTAATGAAACAACATTTCTTTTAATGATATAACGTAACTTATGTATACATATACTTTCCCTGTATGTTGTTATTATGTATGAGTGTGGTTATTTAATTATTATATTTATGTTATGATCTCAATGTAAAGCGCTGTGAGCCCAGTTACTTGCTGGGATACAGCGCTATATAAATTTATCAATTATCAATTATTATTATTATTATTATTTATTTGTTTTCTTTTATATAGCGATGTACTCCAGCCTAATTCTGGCTCACCGCTCTTTACAAACATTTGCAACAACAAGAGAAAACACATTGCGCTCTCAATCTTATTAAACATACTTACACAACACAATACTATATTTTTATTTCTTGAAAGCTGATTTAAAAATTACACTATGTAACACAATTTTTAGTTCCTGGCTTCTAAGTGTTATATTTCAATTGCTTATGTCTAAAGTATGTGAAAAAATGACTTCATTAAGCACAAACTTTGCTTTCACGACAACAGCACGAAGATAACTCTTTTTTTGGTGAAATAGAACGATTTTTTAAATTTTCGTCATTATGATCAGGTAAAAACAAAAATTGCACAAGGAATTATAGACAAACACAGTCGAAACCACTCAACAAGGTTCAGAAATGTGTAGATTTTCTAGATTTTACGATTGTACTGTGAATCCCTCTCTCGAAGTTGCCACCAAATGTAGTCTCCCATCATATTTTTGTTATACTTTCCTTTGGAACGACGTTCAACGTCCAATATATCTTGATGAAAGCGCTCGCCTTGCTCCTCGGAGTAAGCGCCCATGTTCTCTTTGAATTTGTCGAGATGCGAATCAAGGATCTGGATTTTCAGAGACATTCTGCATTCCATACTGGCGTAATTCTTTATGGGAGTCTGCACCAACTCCACATAGTTTTCAGCTTTGCGATTTCCTAGGAAGCCCTGAACAACTGCAACGAAACTGCTCCAAGCCACACTCTCTCCGTCCTGTTCAACAGCTTTGCGAAATCCTTACATTCTATGATCTTCTTGATCTGTGGTCCGACGAATATACCAGCCCTGACCTTAGCCTCGGACAGCTTTGGAAAAAGATCTTGGAGGTATTGAAATGCTGCTGACTCCTTGTCAAGAGCAGTGACTGATTGCTTAATGAGGGCTAACTTGATGTGCAGCGGTGGCATAAGCACTATATGAGGTTCTATCAGCGGCTCCCACTTCACATTGCTCTTCCCAACAAAAAAACTCGGTCCGTTGTGGCCAGTCCTTTGTGCGATAATGCGCCTTAGTGTCAAGTTGGAGAATCTTTGGTGCCTGCTTCCTCTGATCTGTGGCTTGTACGCTATCATCAACCAAGTTCCACTGTTTGAGCCTGGATATCAGAAGCTTAGCATTCGATTTCGTAGCCCGAGGTCCTCAATTAATCGTTCACGTTTTTCTGGTTAGGGAAGTACGGCTTTCTATCCCAAACTTCATCTGCGGAATCGTAGTCCATATCTCCAGTATCTACCTCGCTATCTGACTTTCTGCTGTCTCCTGAAGATGGCCGATGCCGCCTAGAGGAGTCGGAACTGGCAGATCGGGGGCTGTGTGGTACTGGGGCGAAGGAAGAAGTTACGTCCGGATAAATGATCTGAGGGGCATTTTCCCCGGTGCGACGATTTTTTGGGTTTACCATGCCGAAGTAGCAGTTGCTTGAGTGGTCAGTCTACTCTCGCCACATTCGAGGGATAGCAAACTTCAGGGCTAGCTTCTCTCCTCTGTACCAACCTGTAACATAGCACATAATAATACATAAGAATTATACTAATTTGAGGGCAGGAAATTTCACAAATATGGAACGATTATCAAGATGGAACGTATTTGCCTACAGTACACACACTTATGACAAAACTTTGTAAATTACAACTCTTTGAAATGAACTAGATCTAAAGCATTGAAATTTTATAAAAAATAAATTAAAACACATCTAAGCGAGAAGCAACTGTTCATTTTACCTTAAAGTGTTTTCCTTGCAATATTCGCATGTGAAATGCGGTGCCCAAGATTTGTCTTGGTCCCCGACTGGCACGCCGAAGTATGCCTTGTAGGCCTCGCACATATAACGACTGGCTTCACGGAATACTTTTACGCTCTTGTCTTTATGAATTGTCCGCACACTTAGCAGAATGAATCGGCTGGATGCAAACAACCTCTTGATGCCATATCAAATAAATAACTTCTCTTCAACTACGAATCGTATATCCTTTCAGTCTGCAATAAAACAAATTGGAATCTTGGTTCGAGACAGCTTTGCTTTTATACTTGTACAGCTACTTTTGGAACGTTCAAGAACGTTCTAGACAGTTCTGAGAGTTTCTCGAAAGTTCTGGAAGTTTCCTGAATGTTCTAGAGTGTTCAGGAGAATGTAGAAACATCTGGACAAATCTAGCAGTTCAGGGAGGAAGCTCGGCATTGAAAGCAAATCGATAATTTTCCTCGAAAACACGCGATTTTCCAAATTTCAATGTCCCGGTCACAGAAGTAACGTTTTTCTGGAATAACAGCGATTTCCATTCTTTCAAGAACTAACAAGTTAGGAAAACACCACTTTCAACCCAGGAACAGAAAAAAGTGAATATTTGTTACATAGATGATTGGCGCACTTAATTTTTTGTAATGTTTTTTAAGAAACCAACATTTTTCTTTCCCACATCATCACCAGTCAATCTAAGACCACCGTTTGTTATTAGTCGGGTATTGAGATGTAACGACCATCTATAGCCTATAGTGAGGAATTGATATCACCGGATGAGGGGGTTTTTCCACTTATTTGATGAGAACACATGTGAGACAGCAAATTTTGTTGTTTAAAATAAATATCTGTCATTTTTACGAGTGTTTCTCCCTCTTATCCCCCATCCGTGACATTTTTTAGCATATTCCAAAGTTACTGTAATAAAAAATATAAAAAAACTTCAAAAACTTACATATTTTTCAGCCTTCCGCTGTTGTGCCTAAAGTTCCAGACTACATGGCTGCAGCATCATGGTGTTTCTCTGCTGTTGTTGGGCCATGTTGGGCTGGCGGCGATACGTCAAGCTAGTGCGGTAAGACTTATGTACTTCTCACTCTTGGTCGTGCTTCGTATGCAACAACGGAACGTAAGAAGAGCATTTGGCTTAGATTTTTTTGAGTTTATTAAAAAAATATACAGTGAGGTTGAGGTACATAGAATATTTTTTTAAGATCAATAACATATCGAAAGATCGTTTTTGTAGTTGAACATCAAGCACGCAGAATTTTCAATTTCATGAAGGTATGAGGAAATACTTTAATAACAAAAACGTATTCGTTGAAACTATTTTCCACCCGACAATGTTCTCTGCATGGTGTCACCGGAGGTTAGGCAGCTGATGATAACATAGGCACAAGAGACATGTACCCTGAACAGCCAATGTAAAGATATATAAACCAGGCTAAGTATTTGCAAAATTCTATACATCTTCTCTCTGATTGTTTAAAAAAATACAACATTACAGTCAGACCAACCACTTTTACAAATAACCACGGAAGCCATACACATTCCTCTGCGCCCAACAGGCTGAGCCAACTCAAACATAATGATCTATAGTTAAAATTTAGGTCATTTTTAAAAAAGGATTTATTCAATTAAAGAGTTTTAATTTTTAAAAAAAGTGCTTTTGTGACAATCATTCATGATGTTTTAAAAATACGCAATATTAAACAAATAAATGTTTACTTTGCCGATAGTTAAACTCCCGAAATACGATGAAAGAATTAAAATCCTGGAGTAAGTTTCAAGAAAGCAATACGAAAATATTAAAACTGATTACCACAAAAGAGGTTTTAAAATGATATAAGCCCTCAACTTTTTTTTGGGGTAGATTTTTGCACATAAATCAAAGACTTGCAAGCTTAATAATATTTTCAATTAATATTTATTTTCACATTTAATAGATTCTTTTAAATCGCGTTTCTAATAATAAATTTATATTTTTCTAATAAAGAAATACGAATAATTTAACAATTAAGATCAATAACTTTTATCAACTTCTAATTCATTTGTATAATCAACATATATTTCATCCAGAACACAATTTTTTTTAATGATAACAAGATTGCAGCACCCGTTTAATTAATCATACATAAATGGCTCTAGTCCTCAGCCAAAGAAGCTGCAAGACAAGGGTAATTATAGTCCAGAGGGGCATATGGAGCACGAGCCCAGTATCGTCAAAAACCTGGAATTATTGGGGGATTATTTGGGGAAATTGTGTATGTTACGTCATCGATTGGTGTGTGACAATATATATTCAGAATGCAAGCTTATAAAGAGCCAAGTGACCCTAATCATCTTCTTTGTCATAAGGCAGGGATCAGGAAACTTTTTGTCTGAGAGAGCCATAAACACTACATATTTTGGAAAGGTAATCTCTGTGAGAGCCATACCTCATGTTTAAAATTAAAAATTGAAGTAGATATGTGCAATTTTGTGTAATTTCAACACCAAAAGTACAATAATTGTGTGTCTCTGAATTTTTTTAAAACACACTTATGCCATTTTTTTTGTTTACTAATGCATTTTATATGTAGATCAAATGAGTCTATAAATACGTAATTATATAATAAAGTGAACATTTTCTAGAGAGCCACGATGCAGCTATCAGTAGAAGCCACATCTGGCGCGGGAGCCATTGTTTCTTGACCCCTGTCACTTAAGGGCTGGCGAACAATGCATATGCTCATTCTGGCTCTGTCGATGTTTGAGTGGGTTCGGAATTTTTCTATTACATTGAATCGGTTAACATCACTGGAATGGCAAAGGTCACTCAGCCAAATTGTAATATAGTAGATAATAATATATAAGCAATGGTTTTTAATGAATAGTGTTACTACGTGTAATGTAAACGAAGCTGGGCATAAAGTGATCAGTTTCTCCATCTGTATAACATTAAAAGACATATCTCCAACCTTGTGCCTCTGTTACACCTTCAACTGTAAAAAACACAATTTGGAACGTCAACAACTCCTGATAAGAGAACGTCAACAACTCCATGAGGAACGGCAACAACTCCTGAAGAGAACGTCAACAACTCCTGATAAGAGAACTCACATACTCCCGATAGAGAACGTCAGACAACTCAACACATAAAGAACGTCAAACAACTCCTAATAAGAGAACCGTCAACAACCCTATACAAGCAACGTCACTACCCTGATAAGAGCACGCAACAACTCCTGATAAGACGAAGCAACAACTCCTGAAAGAGAACGTCAACAACTCCTGATAACGAGAAACGTCAACAACTCCTGATAAGAGAACGTCACACAACTCCTGATAAGAGAACGTCAACAACCCCTGATAGAGAGAACGTCACCAACCCCTGATAAAGAGAACGTCAACAACTCCTGATAAGAGAACGTCAACAACTCCTGATAAGAGAACGTCCAACAACATCCTGATAAAGAGAACGTCAACAACTCCTGATAAGAGAACGTCAACAACTCCTGATAGAGCAACGTCAACACACCCCTGATAAGAGAACGTCACAACTCCTGATAAGAGAACGTCAACAACTCCTGATAAGAGAACGTCAACACTCCTGATAAGAGAACGTCAACAACTCCTGATAAGAGAGAACGTCACAACTCCTGATAAGAGAACGAAACAACTCCTTGATAAGAGAACGCGGTGGGCGTAGTGGCAGCGCGCTCGACTGGCGTACCGATGGTCACGTGTTCGAATCCATGTCAAAGGCAAGGATTTGTCCCCGGAGGCCATGGCGTCACCTGAGTTACCCAGCTCCGAATGGGTACTTAACACTAGTAAAGGCCAGGGGTGGGCAAACTACGAGCCGCGGGCCGCATGCGGCCCGCCCGTGCATATCAATGCGGGCCCGTGGGCATTGTCACATGTTGCGATCTTATGTCGCATGTTAATTTTCATTGTTTAGAAATATTTGCTACATTTCAAAAAAGTGCTATTCCATTATTTCGATTCGAATGGACTGAATGTCAAACTGCAGAGCAATCAGCTTGTTTTGCAAATGAAATGTATGTGCATGTTAAATCACTTTCAGGCAAAGCTCTCCCTGCGCAGGCAAGTAGGTGAAGACAGGTTGTGCAATTTCCCTTGCTGAAACAAAAACCATTTCTGGTGAAACTACAGACAAGTACAAGGCTCAATTGGATGCCTTGGCTGTGAATTTGAAAGTAGGTTTCATACCTTCAAGAACTGGAACCACTCTTCAATATCCTCAGTTTGCCATTTAGTGCAGAAGCTATTTCAGCTCCAGAGCGAATATACATTTAGAAATGCTTGACCTAGAAGCAGATTAGACCTGAAGGAGAAATTCAGCCATCTTCAGCTGAAGTTTAATGGATGTTTGCCAGCAGCAGCATTTCAACACTTAAAAAGCTTTGCTGCCAAACTTCTTGTCACTATTCTGTCTGGCCCACATACATCCAGTGAGGCAAGCTTTTTCTTGCAAGAAAATAAACAAGTCTTAGACAAAGAGCGATGTCTGACATGACGCAATTTGAATGCAGTCATTGTAAATCACACACCAGTAAACTGTTCCACCAGTTCAGATCATATCCAAAATTGTTGCGCAGCTACATATTTCTCACTAGTAAAAATTTACCCTATAGTCAGCTTAATGTCAATTATAAATTATATTCCTATTTCGTTATAGTTATTATGACAGGTAACAATAAACATTATGTTAAAACAGTGATGAAAAGTAAAATCTTATTATCAAATTAGACACTGTTTTAGTTCGTATTTTAAAATGTAATGTACATGTTAAATAGAGTGTGAATGTGCAAATAAAATGCATAAGTAAATGGTTTATATATGAGTTAATTCATACTAGATGACCCGCGGCGTAGCATACGACCCTGAAATGATTTAGTGACGGGTGAAGACTTCCTGAAAGACACAGTTGTCAAAATGGGTGGGTTTGGGCAAACGCCTGTGAGTGAATGAAAAGAAGGAACTCTGGAGAGACCCGCGGCGTATCACCCGTAAAAAATGACGGAAGTGTTCAGCTGAAATCTATTTATTTTGAAAAAATGCACTTTTTTAGGGCGCCTACGGCGCCCACCTTTTTCAAAATCCCAACTAACTTGTCCTTGTTTGATCAATACGAAATATTAAACTTTCTGAAATGTACACAATGTATTTTAATAACTTTTTACATTGTTCCCTTTTTACAAAATTAAAATATCAGCGAAAACAATGACGTCATATAATTTTTTACAGACGGCATATTTAATTTGCTCACCTTTGATGCATGCGTGGAGTAATTTGGTGCGCTGCTTTCTAAAATAGTATCTGTTGACATACTTGCACGCTTGCCACTCGCAGGGTCGACCACGAAGAGAATTATATATATAGCGATAGATTTAATACGGGGTCTAATTGTATATGAAGTAGATAAAATGTATATAATGCCACCGCCTCACAACGATAAAGTTTGCAATGCGGCCCTCGTCGAAAAGTTTTGCCCCAACCCCTGAGTTAGGCGGCTGGATCATGCGTGTGACACCCAACAAAGCCAGGCCTATGATACGCTTGGCATCACTTGCCACACAGAATCATCTGTCATGGCGTTGTAGGACGCAATTATCTTCTGCAATAGAAGGAGCGTCTGTATTGATAAGATAAAGAATCGAGACAAAGATGGGAGAGAAATAACCAGAGAGAGAAATTGGACTGTAAAGAGTTCTCTTATTATCTTATATCTTATCCTTTTACAGACGTTCCTTCATATACAGAAGCATTATTGCTTCCCAGGCTTATCTGTGGTTTGTGTCCGAATTCCGGACGGGAAGAACGAAAATTTTGTATGTGTTTTCTTGCATACGGAATAAGAAAGGTGTTTTTATCCTTATGTCTATCGGAGGGTTGTATAAAGTTATCTTTGTGTTGTATTTCTAAATTAGAATTAATTGCTTTATGTATGATTACTACTTTACCATCTTGGTTCTTCTATCCTCTAGTGTTCAAGGTTTAATTAATGGTGAATCCTGTCAGTTTTTGAATATTCTCAATTAATAAATTCTGGCTGCTCTTTTTGAGATTTTCAATGTTTTCTTGGTGGCATGCGGTCCCATACAGAAGAGTGCATATATCTATTACAGGTCTCAGCACAAAGTAGAGGCTAGCATTTAGTTTTCACTATCTCTATCATATTGTAAAAGTTTTACGAGAGAGCAGAGAGAGAGAGAGACGAAGAGAGAGAGAGAGTGCGAAGTAACGAGATAGAGAAAAGGAGAGGTAGAGAACGATTAGAAAGGGAAGACAGAAGGAAAGAGACAAAATAGATGAGGAAAGGAGTGTGAGAGGAAATGAAGGAAGACACAGAGTTTTTGGAGTTGAAAGTGAAATAGAGAGAGAAAGAGAGACAGAAGATGGGAGGGAAGCAAGGAGAAGGAGTAAGAGAAAAGGAGAAGGAAGGGGAAACGAGAGAGTCGAATCATGATATAGAGAGGGAAGAGAAAAAGAGAGAAGAGAGAGAGAGAAAGAGACAGAGAGTTGATATTAAGATGAATTAGCGTAAAATAATTTTTTAAGACATAAAGAATCAAATACATTAAAAAACAAAAAACTTTGATTTCCCAAAACATTTTTATGTTAAAATGTATTGATACACACCACAACGTGTCTCTATATATATTTATCGTTGAGAGTAATCATACAATTTATCATTTCCTTATTTAAATCATATTTTGCAGGGCCAAATTTCTCATATTATATTTGGTGTCATGAAAATTTCAATTAAATCATCTTTAACAATGCATATATTGTTCTTCTTTTGTTTTTCATCTATTGTTCTACTTTTTTTTTCATGTATGTTCTCACTTTTGTTTTCATCTATGTTCTACTTTTGTTTCATCTAATGTTCTACACTTAGTTTTCATCTATGTTCTACTTTTAGTTTTCATCTATGTTCTACTTTGTTTTCATTTATGTTCTACTTTTGTTTTCATCTATGTTTCTACTTTTGTTTTCATCTATTGTTTCTACTTTTGTTTTCATCTATGTACTTATTTTTGTTTTCATCTATGTTCTACTTTGTATTAATCTATGTTTTTAACTTTTGTTTTTCATCTATGTATCTACTTTTGTTTTCGATACCAAGTATTTTTATGAACGGTGTAATCCCATAAGTTCTGTATTACCGTATCTTTTATCATCGTCCTTTGTAGTGTGGATGACGTCCATATTCAACGAATTTTCACATATTTCTCATCCTTATCTTATATATAGCTCTTACTACTCTCTTTCACCCTATTGCTTTCGTTGGCTCTGGATTTCCACAGCAGCTAAGTTTTAATTTCATTTTAGTTCGTTTTATTCGTTTTTGCTGCTATGTGTGTCGTTGAGGAAAGGCCGACAACGTTCGTTGAATTGTGACGTCTTGTCAGTCTCATACAACCCTGTTTGCATGTTATTCATCTACTTATACTATAAGCCCTGATTTCAGTCTCACCCACATTTTATTCAAAGAAAGCATGAATAAGGGGTCATCCTATACACACGTGCGCAAGGTAAGGATGCTTTATGAAATTTCAAGCCTTGGGAGCATGCGTATAAATAAATTTGCAGCTTACGTAAAAACTTAGAAATAAAAGTTTCAAGATATTTCTATAACAAGCTGATGTATAACTCATGAAGTTAACGAGATTTTTAAAAGTTCAGTTATGTGGATACTAGTGGATAAACCTCTTGTATTAAATATATGTTTAAAAGTATTTAAATCTGTGTGGTACCACGCCACAGCATCGGTTTTGTTTAATGCTTTAGTAAGTTAGGGGAACATTTCCCATCAAAATAAGTGATACAAAAATTATATGTACATGAAAAATAATTATTCAATAAAAAGAATTAAACATAGAATAAACTCAAGTTTTCAACTGAAAATGAGCTCTCACAATCACCATTCTACTTTTTTTAAAGTGGCTCCGTATAAAAATATCTTTGTGGAAGTAAACATAAAAATTTAGTTTCATTCAAATATTTTTTCCACGCTTACGGTTTACTACTTTGGTTTAACGTATAATTAAAAAAATATACAAAACAAAACATATACCATGAAAATACAATAACTTTATGATATTACCCTCACACATCATTTGCAAAGAAACAGTCAACATGTACGCATAGCAGGCCAAGTAACCGGTAAAATCTCTTTCTCCTCTATCTTAAGAGAAATGCAAAGTTTTCTGAGTGATGGATAGCCAAAAACAAGTCAATAACAGTTGAAAAAATTAGACACAATTTGCTTAGGAATACAATAGTAACTGTCTATGTCGGATTAAAGTGGGGTGGGGGGTGCTGAACGTGCTAAAGCCATGGTCCCTGATGATTTAGGGCTACCAAACTTGGTATATATTTATAATAAAGGGGGATAAATGTTTGCATGAATCCCTGAAAATATCATAAATAAATAAATATAATAAAATCTTATCTATTAATGTGATTAGCTATTCCGACCCCGATAGTTTTAATACAATATAATAGACATGATTTAATAGGCTCAATAAGAGCAAAATATTAAATAATATTATATCTATTTTTTTAATTTACTATTGTTCGTCAGGTCTCTCCTGGTCTCTTCGAAGTGTGTAGGCTTGTGGTGCAAGCGATGTTGGTATCGTTTCCCGGGCAGAGGGGATTTTATTTTTCATTCGTCTAAATTGTCTTTTAACACTCAATTTTTAGATAAAGGTAAATAGTTATTTCTTCGTGTTCGTGTTTTTCATGAATAATCTTTTTGGCTGAATAGTAGTAGTAGTAGTAAGTTCCCTCTCAGACCATGAATGGCCTATGGGGCAAGTGAAACAGCGTTCACAAGTTTCAATAGCCACGGCATACGAGGCGATTGTGTGGCTAGCACAATGCCCAGCCCTGCCTTTACTACCCCAACTGATGTCGGGTACCCACTAAGAGCTGCTGAATAGATACAAGTTAAAGTATTATATTAGCTGCTAGCAATCATTTTAGTTAAAGGGAAGCTGGCTGGATAGGGCCCCAGTTCCAATTGCAGCCAGGGCCCCGTGCAGTCTTAATCCGCCCCTGGTAACTGTAGGAGATAAATTTAAAATGAGCTCCTTGTGATGAATTTTAGCGGAATCTCAGACTCAGTCTAAATTACTACCCATTGACCCGTGCAATGACAGACTTGTGAAATAAACACTAGCACCCCCGCCTCTCCTATCCCCATATCATTATTTTTACATAAATTTTAAAAGTATGTTTTTTCTCTGTCATTTATTATGTACGAGCAACAACAAAGCCCGTCCACAGGACGGGCCGCCACCGTTCGGTGGCATGTTGTAACTCCCTTCAACAGCCGTCTCGACCGGCATACATGTGCATCACGTAAAACATAAATAACTCGTAAAAAACAGAGCTTTTTGACTATAAATCCCACACGCGCATAACTCAATAATAAAGTCCTGGAAGAAATACTGCACGCAAACAAATAACTCGTATTTGAACGTCCGCGTAAACTTGATATGATTGGCTGTAGAGTCATGTGTGTTTGAGGGGACCAAATCGCTATAGATGACGGGACAGAACTTTGCTCTTTATATACCAACGTTTTTATTAACTCGCTTTACGTTCCTGTGGCATTGGTCCAAGATTCTTTTCAAATCTCCCAACGTAAAATTGAACCACTTCTGATGGCCCCTAGAGATCTGAAAATTTTACCACAGATAGACCTTGGATGACAATACATTGTATTTAAATTCAGATCGATCGAATGTACCGTTATAAAATTATTGAACTTGTTAGTTTATCTATAGTCTATATAAGCATCTGTACCGTCGGCTTTTGTTGACATCCAAGAGTTTCCCCCCGTGACCACATCACAATGTTATAAAACGTTGGGCGGGGCGCTTGTGAGGTGTTTGGTAAAATAAATAGAGGTAAAATAATATTTTAAAAACCAGGTTGTTATAAAGTGGACTAAAAAGAATAAAATAAATAGAAGTAAAAAAAAGATTTTTAAAAACCACGTTTTTACAAGCGGACTAAAAAGAAGAAAATAATTTAAAACTTGTAAGTTCAAGTACTTCGATTTATATGACTAAAAACGTGGGGTGGGTGTTTGGTATAAAAATTAAAGATTTCTAATTTAGAAGGCAAAAGAGAGATCTATAAGTGAGAGAATGAGTGAACCGCATATGTTAAACCTCATAAGCGCCCGCCCCACGTTTTTAGTCATATTAAATCGAAGTACTTGAACTTATCAAGTTTTTAAATTATTTTCTTCTTTTTAGTCCACTTGTAAAAACCTGGTTTTTAAAAATCATTTTCTTTACCTTTAATTTATATATAAGGATTTGCAGAAAAGGGGGAAAAAACGCTCTACTTCAAAGACGAGCTTAAAACCCATTTAAAAGTAGTTAAACATTAAAACTGTATCAATGACTAAGTAAAAAGAATTTAATTTTATTAGTTTGGACACATGTTGCATCAAAGATTTATGTTTCCATTTCATTAAACAGAAACTACATCTAGAACTGCACCGAGCACCGTCCCCCCCCCTTTTTCTTTGCACTTTCCATTAGTAAAGTTTGCAGCCTATGAGACGCCGCGGAGCGTATCTAGTCACAAATATTAACTTCAACTGTCTTGTCGCGTGATTCTCTATATACCATCCGCGGAAAACATAAGATAAAAAAATACCCGCTTCCCACGATCCAATCGAGCTGAAAATTTTGTACATAGCCTTGTGTCACCTAACAATGCATTGAGTCACAATTTCAGATGGATCGAATGTACCGTAACTCAAAATAATGATTTTTTAATGTATCTTTATGTATCTCAATGTAGCATTTGTAGCCGTCTGCTATAATTGACCTCCACGGGTGAATGGAGATATCACTCCAGCCCTCGATGTCACAGGGTATGGTCGCGTGGTGCGCATTATATTGTAGAATTAATCATACTTTTAGTTATGTCTCATATATAAGGATTTATAGCCAAAAACGTTGTTTTTATACGGCGTTGTTTAAGTTGCCTAATAAAAACCTTCTCCGAAAAACAGGTTCTCGAACGTTTCATGATATGAAATGTAGCGTTTAAAATAGTTCCCGTCCCCGCCTATCAATCTCCATCTCTTTTCACTGAGACTTGTTACTGACCTATACTATATTAAAGTGTAAGGAAATCAGAAGGAACTCGTAGATGCTGGGGGTAAAATAAAATTAACATTAAAATTTTTAAGCAGATAAAAAAGATTTAAAGCTTTTTAAAGTGCAAACGATATGAAACAAGACTTATTCAGTTTTAAGAGATTGTTATATATATGTTTGTTACTTTCATATTTCAGAATCATCAGTTAATATAAAAAGATCTCTTATCAATATACATAATCCCGTTGTCTGTATGTATGGATGTTAACTAAGGCGGCGCTGCGAGATTTGTAATGCTGTGATAAATTACTGCACACCAAAAATAACACTGTTTCGAACGTCCTCATAAAATTGTTCAATATGATAATATATGGATCATAAAAAATAAATTAAAGTTCTGTAATACATTATTTATTATTCTGATAGTTTTTCTTGCTTCAAAATTAATAGATTTCAGCTGAAATGTATTTCATTTTGAGAAACGTCAGTCATTTTTGACGGTTACACTAGTGATAAAATATTTAACTACAAATAATATAATTACATTACTTGAAACATGTGCAACATTTAAAGTAATTTAAGGCGCCATATTACTCAAATTGTCATATGTCTAAATGAATTCCCCCGCAAAGAGTTCTAAAAAAAGAATCTTTTATTAAAAACATGTTGCCACTATTCATTCCAATATGTATAAACCAATGTCTTGACATAAAAGCGGAGCTTTTTATAGGGATCACCATTACAAGCCATAGAATTGTAGCTGACGCCCTGTTGCGGGCCGATTTCAAAATCTTTTTGTATCTGAAGTAGACTGTGAGTTAAATTTGTTTTGATCATAAATTTACAACAGGAAAACTCAAATAATCTTACCACCTGTCACGTGTGAGTCACGAGTTTGATGACAGAGAGGTCACGTGAGTGAAGCGCGGGAAAATGTGAGAAAGAGAACAAGATGTCTGAGTGCGGTGGTCGTGTCTCCAAGATGTGAAACTCAATTTTTATATTTATGTATATAGTGTTAGTATTAAAGTTATTTCATTGACATTGGTGCTTCAAGGAATTATCCCACGAAAGATTGTGTTATGTGAGAACCCCTACAACACATACATAAAAATTAATATGTTACACCATCACCACATTGAATTTTAATTATCACAAGAGTGAGTCGATTAATAATTACTTACGCATTTTATTCGACCTGAGTCTGATACAAAGAGAAACTGTAATTTTGAAGAGTTGGTTAAAGTAATTTCGATCCTCATTCGAGGAGCCCCTGCAATCTTTCCTGGGATCTTTTTTGGTCCACTGACCACAGTTGTAGAACCTCTGCTCTATCACCCTGTGATTATTATCATTCGTTTTATTTAGGGAGGAATTTTACGGAGATATCTCCGAATAACGCCAGGCGTTATACGGAGATTTCTCCCAAGAACTCCCGGCGTTACACGGAGCTTTCATTTTTAAAAAACAAACAAAATTTCCGTGCTAATTTAATATATATGTACCTATCATAGTTTAAAATTTATTTCAAAAAGATTTATGATTTTAAAATTAAATTGGTAAAAGCAAAGAGAACGGTGCGCTCGATAAATCGTATTTTTGGTTGCTATATTTGTTTTTTTTATTATTTTAATTAAAAAAATAGACACAAAAACCTAACCCAGACCCTAAAACTGAAACTACAACCTTAAACAAAAAAGACACATACGAAACTCGAACCTCCACTTAACACTTAGAGTTCAAGAATCTAATGCCCTAACCGAGAGACAACAGAAGCTCATGAATCGTATGAATTAAAAAAAATCTTATATCAAATCGGCAAGTAGTCACATGACCAGCCAAAAAAATTGGCGCATGACGCTAAGAATCATGGGAAATATCTGTCTATAATGCCCAGCGTTATAAGGAGATATCTCCGAATAATCACTTCGTTTATTTATCCACACGCATATACGGCTTGGAGATGGGGGGAGAGTGGGGGATGAGCAACGACTCTCTTCTAGTTTCGCCCCTTTCCCCAGTTTACTGAGGCACTGCAAATTTCACAAAGTGGACACTTTTTAGCGTCTTGAAAAGTGAGGGGGGAAGGGGGAGTAAGCGAAAACCTTTTTAACACCCGAGACATTTTTAAATCCACACACAACGTGAGGTTCGTTCGTCATGTGATATAGTGACGTCCTTGTCCGACATGCACCCCTATTTGCCTGTCGATGCATACAAATGTAGGTTACCGGATTCTAATATCTGGAGACGCACTGCTTTTTAGCCCGACAGGGAGGTTTCGTGCAGAAATTCCCTAAAACAGGTAGGTCTATTTGCTTAGAAGTCCTTGTTTAATATCTCTTATTTGATGTGTTACTGCTAGTATTGTTGGGGTGTATTTGAGAGGAAAAAATAGATTAGACGAACACAGTAAGTACAGTAGTCATTAAGATTTGCTTTTAGAAGAAACGGACGATTATGATTATTGAATATTTGTAATTATTCTGAGGTAAGGTCCAATGGATTAAAATATTTTTCAGAGAAAAACTGGCAGGAGCTTTCTTTTTTTTTGCGACTTTTTGTGACAATGGTGTTAAGATTGTCTACTTATGGTTGTTTGCAACATTTTCTATTGATTCTATTTATGAATTTGTGAGGTTTTAAAATTTTTTTATTATAAACTAGAAATATACCCGCACTATGTAGCGGGAGTGTGCTGACCCTTTATCCAAGTATTAGTTGCTGGTTATAACAATTTTTATTTGCCAAGTTAAATTTCAGATTCATCTATTTAGTTAAAATCTTATGGGGAAACAGAGATATGCCATTTTACCGCGTGAGTTGTTTTCACTTAATGCAGTGCCTTTTAACATAACCTTACTATTTAAAAGATATGATTTATTAAATAATGATTCTTGACGACCATAATAACTTAATTTACAATTTCATTCCCACTTGTACAAAATAAACATAACTTATAGGTTTTCCGAAAGAACTCTACCACCCTCGTCACTCAAAAATGTAATATATAATTACGAAACGGCATCGTATCACAATTGTAGGTAATATAATATTTGTAACCGCGTCTATGAGATAAAGAACATGTGGCACTATCTATACTAATAAAAGGCAAAGCCCTCACTCACTCACTGACTCACTCACTGACTGATTCATCACTAATTCTCCAACTTCCCGTGTAGGTAGAAGCATGAAACTTTGGGAAGTTGTCGAGTAGCCTCTCGCGACAAAAATTGGAGTAAAAGAATTTTAAAAATAACACTCATGGGGGCCGGGGGCCCCAAAAACTTTTTTTTTCCTTATATGGCCTATATAAAATTTGAAAATCACCAATTCTCCTATTTCCCGAGTAGGCAGGAGCGTGAAACTTCGGGAAGTTGTTGAGTACAACCCCGCGATGGTAACGGGAGAAAAAATATTTAAATTATCACTTCCTGGGGGCCGGGGGCCCAAATGAAGTTTTTACCTTATATGAGCTATATAAAAACTAAAAATCACTAATTCTCCTATTTCCCGTGTAGGTAGAAGCATGAAACACTGGGTGGTTGATAAGCACACTTCCGCGATGGTAACAAGCGAAAAAAATATTTAAAATAACACTTAATGGGGTCCGGGGGCCCAAATGTAGTTTTTTCTTATATAAAAAAACTGACTCATCACTAATTCTCCAACTTCCCGTGTAGGTATTAGCATGAAACTTTGGGAACTTGCTGAGTACACTCTCTCAAAGATAATTGGCGAATAAGAATTTTAAAATTCACACTGTTGGAGGCCTCGGGGTCCAAAATCGCTTTTTTTCCTTATATGGACTATATAGAATATGAAATCACTAATTTTCTCATTTCTCGAGTAGGCAAAAGCATGAAACTTTGGGAAGTTGTTGAGTAAAAACCAGCGATAGCGACGGGAGGAAAAAAAAATTAAATTATCACTTCCTGGGGGCGGGGGCCCAAATGAAGTTTTTTCCTTATATGAGCTTTATAAAAACTAAAAATCACTAATTCTCCTATTTCCCGTGTAGGTAGAAGCATGAAACACTGGGTAGTTGATAAGCACACTTCCGCGATGGTAACAAGCGAAAAAAATATTTAAAATAACACTTAATGGGGTCCGGGGGCCCAAATGTAGTTTTTTTCTTATATAAAAAACTGACTCATCACTAATTCTCCAACTTCCCGTGTAGGTATTAGCATGAAACTTTGGGAACTTGCTGAGAACACTCTCTCAACGATAATTGGCGAATAAGAATTTTAAAATTCACACTGTTGGGGGCCCGGGGCCAAAAAACGCATTTTTTCCTTATATTGACTATATTGAATATGAAATCACTAATTTTCTCATTTCTCGAGTAGGCAAAAGCATGAAACTTTGGGAAGTTGTTGAGTAAAAACCAGCGATAGCGACGGGAGAAAAAAAAATTAAATTATCACTTCCTGGGGGCCGGGGGCCCAAATTAAGTTTTTTCCTTATATGAGGTTTAAAAAAACTACAAATCACTAATTCTCCAACTTCCCGTGTAGGTAGAAGCATGAAACTTTGGGAATTTGTCGAGTAGCCTCTCGCGACGAAAATTGGAGTAAAAGAATTTTTAAAATGACACTGATGGGGGCCGGGGGCCCAAAAACGTTTTTTTCCCTAATATGGCCTATATAAAATTTGAAAATCACCAATTCTCCTATTTCCCGAGTAGGCAGAAGAATGAAACTTTGGGAAGTTGTTGAGTACAATCCCGCGATGGTAACGGGAGAAAAAATATTTAAATTATCACTTTCTGGGGGCCGGGGGCCCAAATTAAGTTTTTTCCTAATATGAGCTTTATAAAAACTAAAAATCACTAATTCTCCTATTTCCCGTATAGGTAGAAGCATGAAACACTAGGTAGTTGATAAGCACACTTCCGTGATGGTAACAAGCGAAAAAAAATATTTAAAATAACACTTAATGGGGTCCGGGGGCCCAAATGTAGTTTTTTTCTTATATAAAAAACTGACTCATCACTAATTCTCCAACTTCCCGTGTAGGTATTAGCATGAAACTTTGGGAACTTGCTGAGTACACACTCTCAACGATAATTGGCGAATAAGAATTTTAAAATTCACACTGTTGGGGGCCCGGGGCCCAAAAACGCGTTTTTTCCTTATATGGACTTCATAGAATATGAAATCACTAATTTTCTCATTTCTCGAGTAGGCAAAAGCATGAAACTTTGGGAAGTTGTTGAGTAAAAACCAGCGATAGCGACGGGAGGAAAAAAAATTAAATTTTCACTTCCTGGGGGCCGGGGGCCCAAATGAAGTTTTTTCCTTATATGAGCTATACAAAAACTAAAAATCACAAATTCTCCTATTTCCCGTGTAGGTAGAAGCATGAAACTTGGGGTAGTTGTTAAGTACACTTCCACGATGGTAACAGGTAAAAACAATATTTAAATTATCACTTAATGGGGGCCGGGGGCCCAAATGTAGTTTCTTCTTATATAAAAACAGACTCATCACTAATCTCGGATTTACCGCGTAGATAGAAGCATGAAACTTTGGGAAGTTGTTGAGTACACTTCCGCGATGGTAATAGGCGAAAAAATATTCAAAATTTCACTTACTGGGGCCCAGGGGCAAAAATGTAGTTTTTTCCTTATATGAGTTATATAAAAACTGAAAATCACTAATTCTCCTAATTCCTGTGTAGGAAGTAGCATGAAACTTTGAGTAGTTGTTAAGTAACATTCTGCGATGGTAACAGGTTAAAAAACTATCTAGATTATCACTTACTGGGGGCCGGGGGCCAAAATGTAGTTTTCTTCTTATATAAAAAACTGACTCATCACTAATTCTCCAATTTCTCGTGTTGGTAGCAGCATGAAACTTTGGAGAGTTACCATTACACTTCCGCAATGGTAACAGGTGAAAAAGAATTTTGAAATTCACACTCATGGAGGCCGGGGGCCCAAAAACGTTTTTTTTCCTTATTCTGGCTTTGTAAAAATTAAAAATCCCATATTCTCCTATTTCCCGAGAAGGTAGAAGCATGAAACTTTGGGTAGTTGTTGGATAACATTCCGCGATGGTAACAGGTGGAACAATTATATAAATTATCACATAACGGGGGCCGAGGGCAGAAATGTATTTTTTTTTCTTATATGGGCTATATAAAAACTGAAAATCACTAATTCTCCCATTTCCCGTGTAGGTGGAAGCATGAAACTTTGGGCGGTTGTTGAGTACCCTCCCGCAATGGTAGCAGACGGAAAAAAAAATTATCAGCTCGATAGGATCACGGGAAGTGTGTCATTTTTTTACTTTTCGTTTTTGTTTTTTTGCGGGACTACAACAGACAGACAGACAAGACGGTGAAGTTAATATATGTATTATATCCATCATGATCCATTTTGAAATCAATTTGTGTTACGCGGGTTCTCAATGCTTACTGAAATCCTAATTTACCGCAGCGAAGCGCGGGTATTTTGCTAGTCTATACTAATAAAAGGCAAAGCCCTCACTCACTGACTCACTCACTGACTGACTGATTCATCACTAATTCTCCATTTTCCCGTGTAGGTAGAAGCATGAAACTTTGGGAAGTTGTCGAGTATTCTCTCGCGACGAAAATTGGAGTAAAAGAATTTTAAAAATAACACTCATGGGGGCCGGGGGCCCCAAAAACGTTTTTTTTCCCCTATATGGCCTATATAAAATTTGAAAATCACCAATTATCCTATTTCCCGAGTAGGCAGGAGCATGAAACTTTGGGAAGTTGTTGAGTACAATCCCGCGATGGTGACGGGAGAAAAAAAAATAAAATTATCACTTCCTGGGGGCCGGGGGCCCAAATGAAGTTTTTTCCTTATATGAGCTTTATAAAAACTAAACATCACTAATTCTCCTATTTCCCGTGTAGGTAGAAGCATGAAACACTGGGTAGTTGATAAGCACACTTCCGCGATGGTAACAAGCGAAAAAAATATTTAAAATAACACTTAATGGGGTCCGGGGGCCCAAATGTAGTTTTTTTTCTTATATAAAAAACTGACTCATCACTAATTCTCCAACTTCCCGTGTAGTTATTAGCTTGAAACTTTGGGAACTTACTGAGTACACTCTCTTGACGATAATTGGCAAATAAGAATTTTAAAATTCACACTGTTGGGGGCCCGGGGCCCAAAAACGCTTTTTTCCCTATATAAAATATGAAATCACTAATTTTCTCATTTCTCGAGTAGGCAAAAGCACGAAACTTTGGGAAGTTGTTGAGTACAAATCAGCTATATAAAAACTAAAAATCACAATGTCTCCTATTTCCCGTGTAGGTAGAAGCATGAAACTTGGGGTAGTTGTTAAGTACACTTCCACGAAGGTAACAGGTAAAAACAATATTTAAATTATCACTTCCTGGGGGCCGGGGGCCCAAATGTAGTTTCTTCTTATATTAAAACAGACTCATCACTAATTCTCGGATTTACCGCGTAGGTAGAATCATGAAACCTTGGGAAATTGTCAAGTAGCCTCTTTGGACGACAAATGGCGAAAAAGAATTTTAAAATTCACCTTCATGGGGGTCGGGGGCCCAAAAATCGTTTTTTTTCCTTTTATGGGCTATATAAACATTTGAAAATCACTAATTCTCCTATTTCCCGAGTAGGTAGAATCATGAAACTTTGGGAAGTTGTTGAGTACACTTCCGCGATGGTAACAGGTAAAAACAATATTTAAATTATCACTTAATAAGGGCCGGGGGCCCAAATGTAGTTTCTTCTTATATTAAAACAGACTCATCACTAATTCTTGGATTACCCGCGTAGGTAAAATCATGAAACCTTGGGAAATTGTCAAGTAGCCTCTTTAGACCACAAATGGCGAAAACGAATTTTCAAATTCATCTTCATGGGGGCCGGGGGCCCAAAAACGTTTTTTCCCCTTCTATGGGCTATATAAACATCTGAAAATCCCTAATTCTCCTATTTCCCGAGTAGGTAGAAGCATGAAACTTTGGGAAGTTGTTGAGTACACTTCCGCGATGGTAACAGGTGAAAACATATTTAAATTTTCACTTACTGGGGGCCCAGGGGCCCAAATGTAGTTTTTTCCTAATATGAGCTATATAAAAACTGAAAATCACTAATTCTCCTAATTTCCTGTGTATGAAGAAGCATTAAAGTTTGAGTAGTTGTTAAGTAACATTCTGCGATGGTAACAGGTTAAAAAATTATATAAATTCTCACTTACTGGGGGCCGGGGGCCCAAATGTAGTTTTTTTCTTATATAAAAAAACTGACTCATCACTACTTCTCCAATGTCTCGTGTTGGTAGCAGCATGAAACTTTGGAAAGATATTAAGTACACTTCCGCAATGGTAACAATCAAAACAAATGTAAAATTATCATTCACTAGGGGGCCGGGGGCCAAAATGTAGTTTTTTTTTCCTGATATGAGCTATATAAAACAGACTCATCATTAAATATATAACTTCCCGTGTAGGTAGGAGCATGAAACTTTGGGAAGTTGTTGAGTACCCTCCCGCAATGGTAGCAGACGAAAAATAAATTAAATTATCAGCTCGATAGGATCACGGGAAGTGTGTCATTTTTTTACTTTTCGTTTTTGTTTTTCTGCGGGACTACGACAGACAGACAGACAAGACGGTGAAGTTAATATATGTATTATATTCATCATGATCCAGATTTAAATCAATTGGTGTTTTGAATTTGTGTTACGCGGGTTCTCAACGGTAACTGAAATCCTATTTTCCGCAACATAGCGCGGGTATTTTGCTAGTCCCTTAATAAGGCAAAAGCTACGTAACTCATAGCGCAAATAAACAAAATTATAAATGTACTTTCTAAAATACTTTTTAAAAAAAACATCAAAAGCAGTCGTATTAAAATGATATAAAAAAAATGTTCACACACCATATTTAGACAATAAAATATTAAAGAAAGCTGGCCGCATAAAATAAAGTCTTGTTATAAAGTAAACGTACTGGACCAAAATAACTCTTCCCTTTGACGTATTGTTAACTGTTGCAACATAATAATATGTCACATTTGTATGTCTCTATATTTTACGATTTATATTTACGGTTTTTATGCAATGTGTATAATTTCAAAAAGGAATCTTTTTTGTGCGTTTTTGTTCCCTATTTCGGATAAGACATCATATTTTGTAAATTATATTCAATGCACACACACACACCATATTTTCAATCGAAAAAAAAATAAAAAATGAAAAAAAAATACGATTCAACCGTCTGTTAATAAGCGCATCTGAAAAATGAATAAAAAGAAATTGTAGAAATGGCCTATGCTATTCCGACTACAAAAGAATGAACATAACATATTCAATTCGCAATTCATATTAATTAAGCGTTTTCAGGATCACTTTATTAAATTTAGTCAACTTCTGTTAATACGTTCGGTAGCGAAAGTTTATAATGTATAGTGAATATAAAGCTTATGTAAACTGTTTTAAAGTGTAAGTTTTTTTGACATAGGCCATCGCTTTCAACATAAAATAAACTCGCTACATCTATTGTTATTAATTAAATGTCGAGTTATGAATTAAATTTTTAAAAATCCAAATTTTATTCATTACATGTAAAATATTAATACAATGCATCGTGAAAAAAATTGAAATAAAATAATTTAAACGCATATGTTATATATAAAGCTCAGTTGATGTTTGTATGTTTGTTTGTTTGTATCCATTAAAAAAAAGGCCATTGCTTTGTTGACATTTTTCCAAAAGATCTCTGCCACTGTCGTCAATAAAAAAGCTCTTATATATTTACGACACTGCATCGTAACACAATTGTAATAATAAAATTTTTGCAACAGCGTCTATGAGATAAAGATTATATGGCATTACCCCCCTCAAAGGCAAAATCTACTTAACCTATAGCGCCAATAAGTTAAATTATAAATTTTATATGTGAAATGTACTTTCTAAAATACTTGAAAGAAACTAAAGCAGTCGTTTTAAAAAGAATTCAAGAAAAATTCTTTTCTTTACGGTGCGCACCGTATTTAGACGATAATAATAAATGGTTACAGAAATATCCTGGCTTAATAATAAGTCTGCTCATAACAACTGGATCAAAAATAACTCTTCTTTGTAATATATTTATAGTTGTTATAACATGGAAATAATATTTGAATTGTTATATATTTGTGTCTACATTTACGATTTAAATTTACGACTTTATGCAATTGGCATATCATAAAGGAATTAAATTATTTTTTGAGTCAGTTTCATGGCCCAACAACAGATTTTGTTTCTATAAAATAAAGAAATTAGGCTATATTCCTAATTTTAAAAAGAACAAAACAAAACAAAAAATCAATTTTATGTTAAAAAACGCATGTGAAACCATGACAATAATTGATTTTTAAAATGGACTATTTTAATTCAACTACAAAGGAATGAACATAACATATTCAATTCGCAATACAAAATAATTAAGCGTCTTCAGGATCACTTTATTTAGTTTAATCTACTTATGTTAATAGGTCCGGTAGCCTAAGTTTAAATAGTATAAGTGTATAATAGCTTATGTAAAAGACAAATAAAATATAAATGTTATAATAATAGGACACAGATAAATTTAAGATGCGTACACGAAAATGTGCGCACAGTAATCAGGCGATGAAAGATTTTAGAACTCGCACCGCTAAAAATGAAGCCTTGAAAAAAATACTGACACAATTATTACTACATAAATAGGATTTTATTAAATGTCGAGTTATGGAACAGAAAATAATTAAAACAAATTCGCAATTATAAAAAAAAAGTAAGTGATGTCAGTAGCCATGTGTGAACTTATACTTTTCTAAAGTTACGTGATAAATCATGCATTTATAAAACGCTCTTTATAAGAATTACAATTGATATTAACTGTGGCTGGTACTGAGTGAAAACATTTTCATAGTTAAATCGGGAACAAATTTAATCGATCAATTGCTATTAATTATATTTTATAAAGATACCGTTAAGTCGCAAATGATTATTTCGCGAAATTGCTTACGTCGCGGTTATTCCATGGCTCTCAAATTTTGTGACGTAACACAACAAATTCGTTCTGCTATGCCAGAAAAAAGGAAGAAAAAACCTTTTTGTTTACGTATGCACGTCTAAATAAATAATAATAACACGAGGGAAAGGTATGTAAGTATTACCAATTAATTTGAAAAGAAAAAGAAATATTTCCTAACATTGTAATCGAATTTTAATCGATCATATAAATCTTAATGGGTATAATTTTGAACGATTAATCGATTAATTAATCGTTAATTTCCGCAGCCCTAATATTAACCTATGAATTTTTGTGGGAGCGAGGTTTAATTAAAAAAAAATCTGAAATACACAAAGTACTAGAGAATTGAACAATAGTATTTAAAAGTATACCTAAGTTGATATTATTCCCCTGCGCTTCTCAATATGTGGGTAGCTCACAAATAGAGCTCCTCAAAAAACAAAAATGAATATTCTTTCATGTAAAAGTAAAAAATACATTAAAATTTTTTTTTAAATAGCGTGCACGTTTTGTGTTTCAGCTTAACAAAAAAATTCCAAAACCAATAAACTTTAACCGTTACTTGACACATCAATTCCTTCCTATTTTGTTTCATTGATATAACATCTAAACACTATAGAATCCCATCAAATACTCTCGACTCTACATTAAATTCTATA
Source organism: Ampullaceana balthica (assembly GCA_944989445.1). Lineage (NCBI taxonomy): Eukaryota > Metazoa > Mollusca > Gastropoda > Lymnaeidae > Ampullaceana > Ampullaceana balthica. Next base: position 113,219 of record CALYLW010001420.1, read on the forward strand.
GAAATTCTTAAAAAAACACATGTACCATGTAACAAACTATCCTCATCCCTTACCCCACGCTCCTTTTTGCCACCTGTCCCCATCCTCTTATGCTATAGTCGTTTTTTAATCATCCTTGTAACACGTCGGAAGAGGGGGGGGGCTCCCATAGCCACGGGGCTCCCTCGGCACGGGGCCCTGCACTGTTGCACCGATCGCCACCCTCAACTGTCGCCCCTACGTAAACCTTCCGCCTTCCGCCATTCATGTTGTTTAAAGCAGTGCGAGGCTTGTGCACTGGGGCAGGCCATCATTTTATAACACCGCTTTCAATGATTTCTATCTATAGTTTAATGGCATTGCACTGAAGCATGATTTTGGCCACTTGTGTATTAAAAAAAAAGTATTCAAACTTTAATCGAAAGCAAAACATTTTAGGAAATTAAGTTAACGTTTACTTTTGAGTATGTTTATTAATCTTTATCAAAAGTTGCAGTGGGACCTTGAAGTTTGGGGCCTGGAAATATTTTTAGCCCAACCCAGGGAATACCCCAGATTAGATTAGCACCATTTCTCACTCATCGGGGATGTTAAGCGGCATCTTTCCGTCTCGCGAGACGATGATCCACATGTAATCCCTTATCAAGGATGATGTGTAGTTTTACCAGTGCTTGACCCAGTTACACTTAGTGAGCTTACTGATCTTGTTTTGTTGTTGTTGTTTTTTTTTAAAAATAAAACTTCGGCCAGTTAATGATAATACTGCACCATTCCTAAAACTCTTAGATCTCATAATATTTGTGCCAACATTGCCTTATATTTTTTGAGAAATAGACCATAAATTTAAAAAAAAATAATTAGAAAAATAAAAACAACCTATTACCTAATATTAGATGGAGCGATTGTTTCAATAAAATTCAATGAAGAAAATACCTAAATCATCATTCAAGATTTCTCACATTGATTTGCTAATAGGTAATACACCTCCCCCCTCCCCCATACCAATTTGATTTGTGCTGCTAAGTGATTAAGTTTAACAAAATATATTCGGGGGGGGGAACATCAATGTAACTATATCTTAAAACCGAAACAATATTTAAAGGAAGAAACCTTACAGATGTTGTTTTCAACTACACATGACTGAATTTGACATGCTTCACTGAGAAAAGCCTTCAGCATAAAACCTATTGAAATTATATATTTAATAGCCACATAACTTCCTCCTTAGGTCGTGTTATTGGAATGGATTAAATTGCCTCAGACAAACAGGATGTTAATTTTAAATGTATCTTTAAGATTTTCGCTATTACGTGATAAGGAGGAAAAAACATATTTAATTTCTCTTTAGCTTCCCATATTACCGAGTAATTTACTTGAAAAAAACAAAACATGATTATAATCAGAATATTGGTAAATGTAAATACATATTAAATAGAGATACATTATGTCTTATTTATATGTCTTAAAATAGTCCACATTTTAAAAATATTTTAACAGTTTATTTTTAACTAGATACGAGCCGCGGCGTAGCATACACCGCAGACTTGCTCATATATAGTGCAAAGAACGGGGGGGGGGAACGTACATCCTATTTACATGTTTAAATGCAAGGTCATCTATATTGTTACTTCTTTCCCGGGTACCCGTTGACAGGCCTAGTGGGGGGGGACCGCCGACGCATTGTTGATTTCGAGACATGCACACCTTCCCCCCTATCCTGCACCACTCTCGCTTGCCAACCATAAACTGTGATTGGTCGACCCTAGCGAGGGTCATTCGTCATGCTTATTTGCACATGTCTTGTCCTTTTCCTGGTCATTTATAGATATAGATTTACAATTTATTTCCATTTTATTATCTAACATTAATATGTTTATTTTCAAACCTTTTAGATAGAACATGGCTGGCCACGATGGAGGATTAGATCCAACAAGAAATCAGTTTAACCACGAACTATCCTACACCAATTACAGCTATACACCGGATGAACAGAATCAACAATCGTATCAAAGAGACCAGCCGTATAGCAGCAACTCTACCGGAGACTATCAAAACAAAACCACAAATAACGAAAGTAGTTCATTTTCGGTATTCAATGTCAATGAAGTCAATTCTATTGATACTGCGACTGGTCAACAATATTCAGGTAAAAGTGAGAGCGAAAACGAGGGTGTTCCTAAAGAAGGGGCTATGAGTGAGGTACGACATGACAGGCGGCTCGAAGTTGCTGAAATAGGCGCCCTCAGGGCGTATCATAGAGTGAGTGAAACAAGATATGAGAAATTTAATGTTAATAATGCTACAGCTTAACATAAAACACACTTGAGTTTAATATGTACTGCAATACTTAAAGACAGCATTTGTCAATAAGGTCAACACGTGTCAACAAGATTTATATTTCTGTGGCAAACATAGTCATAAACAACTTGTAATAAGGTGCTAGCAATAAGGGAAACTAAATACAAATCGTCCTAATGTCAAAGATTGACATTCTTGTTTTCCTTTGTCCAGGCTCTGAAAGAGGACAAGATGAAATCTATGAAGGCTGCCAAAGAAGCGCCTGTAGAAGATATGAGTGGCGTGGAGCCTATAGCAGTGACGTTTCTGGACAAGAAGAGTGGGGTAAAGTACATGCGATATCTTATTGGCACCGCCTGAAGCTTCGAAGCGTTTCTACATATAATAAATATTTGGTTGGCACTAGCTAATACTTCTTAGTGCTTCTACCAATTATATATGATTGACACTACGTTAAAAGTTGTAGTGCATCCACCTAAAATATGTAATTGATAATACAGATTTGATCCGATGTACATGTTTAAATCCAATACCATCTTTATTGTTACTTCTTTTCGTCTATTGTTATTTCTTTTCGTCTCCATAGATTGAATACGACGTGTTTGGACGCATCATCCCACCGAAGGCCGTTGACACCCAGTCACAGGCAACTTCACCAGAATATTCCGATGACCCCAGTTTGACCTGCCCTGAGCAGCCTCCTACTTATGGATACTACTATCCACCTGGATACAATTCCCAGGATCCACCACAATCGATCGCTCAACACATTGGACAACCGTATCTCGCCCAACCCACTTACGGCTATGACCAGCCAACGTCCAACGCCTTCCAATATGACCACCAAGTGCCCCCTCATCAATACACAGGACAACCCTATCCCCAACCGCAGAGGTGGACGTTTTATCCCTCAAATCCAAACCTGGCAAACCAGCCTAACACCCACAACCAGGTACTGTTGCCAGAGCCGTCTTTACACCAGTTTGGGCCCCCGGGCAAAAAAATAGTGTTGGGCCCCTCCCCCGCAGGAAAAAAAATATACATAATATATATAAATAAACATATTCCCCATGGGGCCTCTATGCTCGTGGGCCCCCGGGCAAATGCTCAACGGGCCTATGCGTTAAGACGGCCCTGACTGTTGCCAATAACAACGTCATAAAACTCAGATGATTTTGATAACATTTCGCGAATACCAAACTTATTTCTTGAAATCTGATGTAGACATTGTTGGTCCAAAACTTTTTTTTGCAACGTCTTTTTTAAGAAATCAACATTTGTCTTTCAAACATCTTAAAATAATCATCAATTAATCTAAGATACCAGTATATAATTAGTCTGGCTTTGAGATGTAGTGACCATCTACACCGAAGAAATGATATCAACTGATGAGTCTGCTCGTCAAGTCGGAAAGCCCTCCCGACTTCTGACATCTTGTGTTTGTTTCAGAGCCTGGCTGGCCGTTTCCATCATTATGGAAATCAATATATTTTTATAAATTGAATTTTTACCTCTGTTTAATGCATATTAGTATAGACGTTTGGGCGTGTAATAAGTTTCAATGTAACTGGTTTTACTTATTTATATTTAACTCTCTCTTGTAGGCGTTCTCTCAATACAGAATCTTGTACACAATAATCCAAAGATGACACCAGTCAACTCGAACTCTGATCTCCCAACCTTCATAGCCAAGGGGAACGACTATTTCTTCCCGCGCATTTGCTCATGTGACCTCTCCGTAATCTTATCACGCATAACACTCGTGATGCACTCATGATACACATGTGACAATAAGCAAGGTTCTTACATCGGCTTTAGCGCCACTGATGATAATTTTCTAACAAAGTTTTATGACATTCGACTATCTAGAAAAAAAACACCATTCCGCGATAAAGATTATTTTAGTAGTGTACCCAAAGTTGATATTATTACCAGTTTTTCCCCACTTTAAAATTCTGCACAAAAATCCCCAAGACGCCAGTTGCAGGAGTTGTTGCACTTGTTTTCCTGAGACACCAGATGATCGAAGAGACACTGCAACTTTCATTATTTAAAATAAATATCTTTCATTGTACAGTGCTTCTAAATCAACAAAATATTTCCTCTCCTCCACCCGTGACCCCTAGTTTTATCCATTTCAAAAAACAAAACAAAAAAAGAAAAATTAAAACTTACAACTTTTTCAGCCTTTCGCTGACGTGCCTAAAGTTCCGGACTACATTTGCTGCAGCATCATGGTGCTTCTCTTCTGTTGTTGGCCGTTCGGGATTGCGGCGATACGTCGAGCTATTGCGGTAAGACTTTTGTACTTCTGACTCCTAGTCGTGCTTCGTATGCATTAACAGAACGTAATAAATGCATCTGGTTTAGTTTTGTTTTTGTTTTTTGTTGTTTTTGTTTTGTTTTTTTTTGTTGTTTTTTTTTGTGTTGTTTTTTTTTGAGTTACAGCGGGGTTGAGGTACACATTAACATTCGAAATATCGTTTTTGTAGTTGAACATCAGGCAGGGCGATTTTTTTTCCCTTGAATGTATGAAGAAATACTTTATAAATAAAACATATTCGTTGAAACTATTTTCCATCTGATAATGTCAGCGAGGACAGCAGCTGATGATAACTAGGCTCAAGAGACATGTACCCTGGACAGCCAATGTAATGTTTTATAACCGGGCTAAGATTCGAGCACATCTTTAATCTGCTCTGATTGTTAAAAAAACAACAAAAAAAACCCCAAACAATTAAAAAAAAAGCATACAGTCAGGCCAACCATTTTACAAAAATAACAAGAAGCCATACACATCCCTCTTCTCCAACAGGCTGAGCCCACTTACACATAATGATCTATATTTAAGATTTAGGGCATTTTAAAAAAGGCCTTTATTATTCAGTTAAAGAGTTTAATTTTTTTTAAAGTACTTTTGACAATCATTCATTATGTTTTGAAAATACGCAATAAATTAACAAATAAATGCTTACTTGCCCATAGTAAAACTTCCCAAAATATGATGAGAAGAATTAAAATCCTGCGAGTTTAAGGTTTGAGAAACACTAAGAAAATATTACAACTGTTACATAGTTGGTAAACAAAAGAAGTTTTAACAATGTAAGTGTTTAAAGCCCACACTTTTTGGTGGCAGATTTTTCTCTCTTCAAATATTGAAATGTTCAAAGACGAGTAAGCTAAATATACATTTTCAATGTATTATGTTATTTTCAAATTAAATAGATTCTTTTAAATCGCTTTTCTTATAACAAATTTTATATTATTCTAATCAATAACTACTAATAATTTAACAATTAAGATCAACAACTTTTATCCACTTCTAATTCATGTGTGTAATCAACATATAATTTCATCCAGAACACAATTTTTTAATTGATAACCAGAATGCGCCGTTTAATTAATCGTACTAAATGGCTTCATTCCTCAGGCCAAGGAAGCTGCAAGGCAAGGTAATTATGCCGAGGCAATCAAGCTTGCCGGAGCATCACAAACCTGGAATATTTTTGGGGTTATTTTGGGAATTGTATGTTACGCCATCGTTGGTGTGTCAATATATTTAAGAATCCAAGCCCATCAACTATAATCATCTTCTTTGTCTTATGGGCTGGCGATCAATGTAGATACTCTTCTGGCTGCTGTCAAGTTTGAGTAGGCTCGGAATTTTTCTATTACATTGAATCGGATACATCACTGGTGGCTAAGGTCACTCAGCCAAATTGTAATATAGTAGATAATATCATTTAACTATGGTTTTTACTGAATCGTTTTGTAGTGTAACCGAAGCTGGGCATAATGTGATCAGTTTCTCCATCTGTTAACATTAAAAGACATAATTTCAAACTTGTGCCTCTTGTTACCTTCAACTTGTAAACACACAATTTTGATCGTCAAAGAGAGAGAGAGAGAGAGAGAGAGAGACAGACAGACAGAGAGAGACAGAGATAGAGAGAGAAGGGGAGAGAAAGGGAGAGGGAGAGAGGATGAGAAAGCGGTAGAGATAAGGAACGAGACAAAATAGATAGAGGAAAGGAGTGTGGGAGGAAATGAAGAGAGCAGACTTGAGAGTGTAAGTGTGAAAGAGAGAGAGAGAGAGAGAATGGGAGGGAGCGAGAAAAGGAAAATAGGAATGGAGAGGGAAGAGGAAATGAGAGAGCGGAATATTGATATAGAGAGGGAATAAACAGAAAGAGAGAGAGAGAAAGAGAGGGAGAATGGATATTATGATGAATCCTTTATATTAACCTAATAATAATTTTTTAAAGACAAAATAATTAAATACATTTTTTAAAAAAAAATTAATTTTTACGTAAAAAATATATTGATTTTTACACCAACACTTGTATATACTTGCTCTTCCTAAATAAAAATTTTATTTCTGAGAATAATCATACAATTTTCCATTACCTTTTTAAATCAATATTTTGAGGGCCAAATTTTCCTAATATTATATTTGGTGTCATGAAAATTTTCAATTAAATCATCTTTAAATGCATATATTGTTCTACTTTTCTTTTCATCTATTGTTCTACTTTTGTTTTCATCTATTGTTCTACTTTTGTTTTCATCTATGTTTTACTTTTGTTTTCATCTATGTTTTACTTTTGTTTTCATCTATGTTCCACTTTTGTTTTCATCTATGTTTTACTTTTGTTTTCATCTATGTTCTACTTTTGTTTTCATCTATGTTCTACTTTTGTTTTCATCTATGTTCTACTTTTGTTTTCATCTATGTTCCACTTTTGTTTTCATCTATGTTTTACTTTTGTTTTCATCTATGTTTTACTTTTGTTTTCATCTATGTTTTACTTTTGTTTTCATCTATGTTTTACTTTTGTTTTCATCTATGTTTTACTTTTGTTTTCATCTATGTTCTACTTTTGTTTTCATCTATGTTCTACTTTTGTTTTCATCTATGTTCTACTTTTGTTTTCATCTATTTTCTACTTTTGTTTTCATCTATGTTCTACTTTTGTTTTCATCTATGTTCAACTTTTGTTTTCATCTATGTTCAACTTTTGTTTTCATCTATGTTCAACTTTTGTTTTCATCTATGTTCAACTTTTGTTTTCATCTATGTTCTACTTTTGTTTTCGATACCAAGTATTTTATGAACGGTGTAATCCCATAATTCTGTATTACCGTGCTTTATCGTCGTCATTTTCAGTGTGGATGACGTCATATTCAAAGAATATTCAAATATTCTCTCATTTCCTTCTTACTACTCTCTTCCTCCTATTGCTCTCTTTGACTCTGGATATCACCGCAGCTAAGTTTTAATTTCTTTTCATTCGTTTTATTTGTGTTTTTTGTGAGTGCTATTGGTTCATTGAAGAAGGTTCTTCGCCGAAAAGTTCGTTGTTTTGTGACGTCTTGTCAGTCTCATACACACCTTGTTTTCAAGTTATCCATCTACATTACTTATCTGTAAGCCTGATTGCAGTCTCACCCACATTTTATTCCAAGAGAGCATGAAGTAGGAGGTCATCCATATAACGTGCGCAACGTGAGGATGATTGAGGAATGTCACGCCTGGTGAGAAGGCGTATAAATAAATCTGCAGCTTACGTACGAACTTAGGATAAAGTTTTAAAAATATTTCTGTTACAAGCGGATGTATAAACCCATGAAGTTTATCAAAGATTTTTAAAAGTTTAATTATGTGGGATACTAGCGGATAAACCTCTTGTATTTTTATATATTTAAAAACAAGTTTTAAAATAGTGTGGCACCACGCAACAGCTTCGGTTTTGTTTAATGCTTTAGTATATGTAGGGGAACATTTTCCGTCAAAATAAGTGATACAACTACTATACATACATGAAAAACGATAAATATTCAATAAGAATAATTAAACATCCAATAAACTCAAGTTTTCACATAAATATGAGCTCTCACAATCACTATTCACCTTTTTTAAAGTGGTTATTTATAAACTATCTTAATGGAAATAACAAAAAATTTCGCTTCATTCAAATATATTTCCACACATCGGTTTACAGTATAATTAAACAAATATACAAACAAAACATAGACCATGAAAATACTATAAATTTATGATATTACCATCATTACATCATTATCAAAGAAAACGGAACCCCATACTGCATAGCCGGTCAAGTAAAATGATTCACTCTCTCATCTATCTTAAATTAAGACAAATGCAAAGTTTTTTCACAGTGATGAATGCCTAAAACAAGTCAATAACCACTAAAAAAATCTAACAAAATTTGATTTGGAATAGGTAACTGTATTTGCCCCCGCACCCCTTACACACACAGACAAAAACACTCTCCAACGGTCATAATAGTTACCACCACATTTATATTCTGTAACACACTAGTAATAACTCAAACACGATGGGGACCAATAGGAACGTGCTGATGTTAGCTGGGCTAAGCTGAAACACATGGGGACCCATGGGAACGTGCTGATGTTAGCTGGGCTAAGCTGAACCACATGGGGACCCATGGGAACGTGCTGATGTTAGCTGGGCCACATGGGGACCAATAAAAACGTGCTGATGTTGGCTGGGCTAAGCTGAACCACATGGGGACCCATGGGAACGTGCTGATGTTAGCTGGGCTAAGCTGAACCACACGGGGACCCATGGGAACGTGCTGATGTTGGCTGGGCTAAGCTGAACCACATGGGGACCCATGGGAACGTGCTGATGTTGGCTGGGCTAAGCTGAACCACATGGGGACCAATAAAAACGTGCTGATGTTAGCTGGGCTAAGCTGAACCACACGGGGACCCATGGGAACGTGCTGATGTTGGCTGGGCTAAGCTGAACCACATGGGGACCCATGGGAACGTGCTGATGTTGGCTGGGCTAAACTGAACCACACGGGGACCCATGGGAACGTACTGATGTTAGCTGGGCTAAGCCGCTGTTCAAAACGATCGTGATCCCAGCCAAGATAACGCACAAACCTCTGTGACTTCACGATTTCAACGTTGCAATAGCTTAGACAGGGCTGAGAGCACGGCGTCCACCCCGATGGACACATTCGTTGGCCATCCTACACCACTGTGGCACACATAGCGCAGCACATCATGAGGGAGTCAGAATCAAAAGTCGAGGGTCAGACACGTTGAGATTTTAACTGCGTTGAGTTTCACGCGAAATAAGATGTTCTATTTTAAACAACATCTAAATTTTTAGGTGGAAATGGCGTATGAGCTGATTTTGAATGTATGTGATTGTTTGATGGCTAAAAAAACCACAAATAAATAATAATTAAAACAACTCATTAACCGCAGGTTCTGTAAATGATTCTGAACCAAATACTGTAGTAAAATATTTTCTATCAGCAGTTTAAGAACAATTTTATGTCAACCATGTAACATATTAAAAACTATCTTTACTCTTATTAAAAGTCAGTAAAGTCAGTAAACAGTGAAAGTAACAAAAAATAAGGCTTTCATGTTTTTAAAGGAACCCCAATAATTCCTCTTCTTCGCTGCTGTCAGAAATAAGGAAAGACAGATCCACTCTGTAATTATCATCACTTTTTCCTCACTTGTGTCAAATAAGACGTTGTCGTCTGTTCGATTCAAGGCATTACTAATGCCGCACTTCTTGAAGGATTTTACTACAACGTCCTCCTTCACGGATCGCGGATCGCTGAGGCAATTCGTTTTATAAGACGAACCAACTCTCCCCCCCCCCGCTCCCCTAGTTTTGGGGAAGAAAAAGTGCGTCTTATACGGCGAGAAATACTGTAGCTCGTGAAATGTCATCATAGTTCACATGAAATAAGTATCGTAATTTTGCCAGTAAGATAATTATAATGATATCTGGTTGTATTAAATGTTCAGTAGCTAATTTTAACGGAATCCAAAATCTTTCTCGAAAGTTTCTGGAAAAAAATTGTGGCTTTACAAGTAGTCAATCGTCAACCTGCTGATCTCTATCTCTTTCAACAGATGCTTTTATTGACCTATGGTAAATGAACGATAATCAATGGGCTCTGATGTTGTAAAGGTAGTTTTAAAAAAAAATACTAGGGCGTTTTTGTGATATAAAATGATTTAAAGCGATAAAGATACAATTAAAAACCATTTTTTTTAGATCGCCGTCGATTTTAAACAAGACCTTGTCAAATTTTTGGGGTTGTTATTTACATGTAGTTTTTTTATTTCACATCGTCAGGATATAATTAAAATTGTCTTTTTCAAGATTTCTTTTGATAAAATATGTAATTATAAATATATGAATATATTTCTTTGAAAAATTGCTACATTTAAAGTAATTTCGAGCGCCATATTACTCAAATTGCCCATCTATAGATCTATATATAGAATAGAATTCACCAGAAATTAGGAAAAGCACTGGTAACGTGCAAATAAGCATGACGAATGACCCTCGCTAGGGACGACCAATCACATTTTATGGTTGGCAACAGAGGATGATGCAGGGTGGGGGGTAGGTCACAACAACAGCAGTACGCATGTCTCGAGACCAACAATGCGTCGGCTGTTACCCCTATGTTCACCATCGTTATTTTCATTTCTTCGTGCTGCCGTTTGTGTCCGTTCTCCCCCCCCCCTCATTCTTTGCACTATACATGAGCAAGTCTGCGGCGTATGTTACGCCACAGGTCGTATCTAGTTGTCTAATAGTCTGCCCCTGTACGTGACTATACTAAACATTCATCACCGGATTGAGTTTATGAAAATATGCTCTTGTTTCAAGAATTGTTGCCAATCCCTTATTTGATAAAAAATATATATATATATACAAATCAGTGTCTAAACTTAAGACCAGAGGTTTTCAAAAGGGGCCCCTTTACAAGGCATAGATATGCGGCTTGATTTCAAAACCGTTTGTATCTGAGGTGGACTCTGTAAGAGGTTTAGCCATAAATTACAACAGTAAAAACACAAATAATCTCACCGTCTGAGCCGAATGTAATAATATCACCTTGGCAGTTTTTGGCGTCAATGCTAGACATGCGCAGAACGACGAGTGAACGAATATAGAAGTAGCTATATATAGAATCAATACACATTATTTGTAATCTCTGTCACGTCTGCAGTGTCTGTCCGTGACGCTACTAATTTTAGAAAGCAGCGCACCAAATTACTGCACCAAATGCATCAAAAGGTGTGCAAATTAAAGATGCGCTGTAAAAACAAATATTATATGACGTCATTGTTTTAGCTGATATTTTAATTTTGGAAAAGGGACAATGTAAGAAGAGGATTTGATAATGGTTAATTATAAAATCAAAAAACAAAGGGGGCGCAGCGCCCTACAATCCTTATTATAAAATACTTTGTGTACATTTCAGAAAGTTTAATATTTCGTATTTATCAAACAAGGACAAGTTAGTTGGGCTTTTGAAAAAGGTCGGCGCCGTAGGCGACCTAAAAAAAAGGGCATTTTTTCAAAATAAATAGATTTCAGCTGAAAACTTCCGTCATTTTTGACGTGTGATACGCTAGTTATATATAAATATTACAAGGGTAATTTGAAAAATAATTTTTATTTGCAATTTTGTACGACCTGATCTGATAAACTCAGAAACTGTATTGTTGAGAAGTTATTAAAGTAATTTCAAACCTCCTGCAGTCGTCTCACGGACCCCCCCCCCGGGTGTTCAACGGACCACAGTTAAAGAATCTGTTTGATAGGACTGCACAGCCACTCGAGGAAATGCAACCCAACTCAACGGTAATGTACCATCGTCTCGCGAGACGGAATGTGAATGTTCATTCTCTTTTGGGTCGAGCCGCTAGGCTCTTAAGACCCGGTTCATTTTATCGCAAGCGAGCCTCATCAAGCGGGCATCGCCGTAGAGGTAATCCTCTGCAGGTACCGTTACTTCACCTTCCAAATCCCCGCACAGCTCGGGGCACTCTTCGAGTACGTGGGCCACCGTCTCTTCTGGGTGGCCACACAGCCGACAGGCCAGTTCCCTTCTGGTGTTAAACTTGTACAGGTAGCTTCGTGTGGGACAATGTTCAGTTCTCATTCTAGTTATGAGCGTCTGATTGCTACGTCCAATTTTCCACCAGGAATCGCTTTTGCTCGGTCGCGGCATGTACTGGAATACTTTTCTGGCCGTGCTTCCAGATGCCCAGCCCTGGAGCCATTTTTCTCGGAAATGGTCCTTAAGCCACGATCTGACCCCCAGCTGGGTCATCGGGCGGTCGGGTTGGGGCTGAGCTGAACCTTCTCTCGCTAACTTATCGACCCTGTCTGAATGAGGCTCGCCACTGTGCCCAGTGATGTACTGAAGGACTACTTTTCCGCCTCGTGCCAGGATTTCACCTACTGTTTCCAAAATGACACTGACCGTTTTCGTCTCCAGAGAGGATCGACCCACAGTCTCGAGCGAAAACCGTGAGTCGGTGAAAACTACGACGGTCGGGAAAACCTTTCTTCTTGCTAGACGTCGGCGCACTTCCTTCAAACCCTTGCAAATCGCCTCCAGTTCGGCGTCATGACTACTGTATGCAGATCCGCACGGCCCTGACAGTTCGATACTATCAGGTCCAGGTTGAGGGTATTGAATTAGTACACCGTATCCACTTCTGCCATCCTTGAAACGCGAGCCGTCCGTAAAGACTTTTACCACGCTGTCGCCATAAGCTTCGATTGTCTTCAGAGTCTCGTCTCGCTGGAGCTCGACGGGACTGGCTTTCGTCACCGCTGTATTTGCCAGTGTCAAACGTAGTTCAGGCAAGTCCGAGCTTTCATGTGGTCCTCGAGCAGGGACCAGTCGCATGCGTTCCCTGTGCTTGGGTATGGGGACTGAGTCTTCTAGTTCGTAGACCGTATCCATGAAGGATGGTCTTTTCAGTCGGGTCCTCTTTACCCATCGGTCTTGTAATTGGAAGCAGGGTTCGTCATGCTCCAACCTACGGTATCGCTCCACCGTGGTCATGATTGCCTTTTCTCGCCTTATCGCCAGGGGTTCTACGTTTGACATAATTTCTACAGCGGCTGTGGGTGTCGTACGCAACGCCCCGCATACAAACCGTAGAGCTTGGTTTTGTATTCGGTCCAGACCCTCTAGAGCCGTACGGCTCGCAAAGGCCTGGACCGGGAGGCTGTAATCAATGGCACCCCTCACACTACCGAGATAGAGAGCTCTCAGTAGTCTTGCATCTGCACCCCAACTAGTGCTAGCCAGTTTCTTCACCAGGGACAGTTTAGCTGTGGCTTTGGCACACAATTCACGCACATGGTTATGTAGCTGGACCTTCTGGTCCAGCTTGATTCCCAAGTACGTTGGCGTCCGATCCCAATTCAATCTTTTCCCACATATCTGAAGCACCACCTCATGCTTCAGGGCATTCCGTCCATTTGTGAAAATGGAGTGGACCGTTTTCTCCGTATTGACTACTAGGCGCCATCGGTTGGCGTAGTCTTCGATTCGATTCAGATCTTCCTGCAGCCTGTTCTGCAGGGTTGCAACGTCCTTTCCAGAACTCCATATAGCCAGATCGTCAGCAAACATGGCATTCTGTGACCCCAGAATACCTTGTAGGTCGTGGACGTAGGCTAGGAACAATGTACAACTAAGGGCGGACCCTTGTGGGAGTCCGTCCTCCAGGCGCTCTTCGTTGGATAATGACTCCCCTACTCGAGTCTTGATCGTTCTGTCCGTAAGGAACGATTTTATCCAACTGTACATGTTCGCAGTGACACCTAACTGCTGCAACTTATAAAGTAGCCCTCCACGCCACACCTTGTCGTATGCCTGCTTCAGATCGAAGAACACCGCAACGGTGTGATTCCTCGACTGGAGTTCATTTGTGATTGTCTGAATTAGTCGGAGAGCCTGGTCCATCGGTTGGCGTCCCTTTCGGAACCCACCCTGCGTCAATGGAATGCATTTGGACTTTTCGAGGAACCAGTAGAGTCGTGCGTTCACTAACCGTTCAGCTACCTTCCCCACACACGACGTGAGGGAAATTGGCCGGTAACTGGACGGGTGTTCGCCTGGTTTCCCCTCTTTGGGAATTGGGGTTATTGTGGCCTTTTTCCACAGCTTCGGCAGCGTGCCTGTTGTCCAAGTTCTATTTATGAAACCCAGCAGTTTCATTCGGCCTGTCCTGCCCAGATGTTTGAGCATTTCATTGTGAACTTTGTCTGGTCCTGGTGCTTTGCCAGCTTGGCACTTGTTGAGCGCGGTTTGCAACTCTGTCATTGTGAAGGGGGCCGCGAAAACCTCTAGTTGAGGGCCCTTGCTTTGTCTCCTTGAGCCCTCTTTGCGCATTCGGTCGATTGTTCGGCTAAAATCAGATCTGGCGCCTTTCTTGTTAACCTGGGCAAAGTGTTTGTTTAGCGCCCGTGCGCGCTTAACTTCACTAGCCCTTTGGCCCTTTGGTGTCGTCAAAGGGTTGGAATTCTTTGTCTTCCCCGCGCCAGATAATGCATCCAAGAGCCGCCAAACTTTTCTTCCGTCTACGAGGTCGAGTTTTTCACACGTATTAACCCATTTCGCCTTCTTCGCTTTGTCGACAGCGGCCCGGACTTCAGCCGTCAGTCTGTTGTACGCCCTACGAGCTTCGGGCGTCTTCAGCCTGGCTGCCTTTTTCCGTGCTTTTGCTCTTTGCTTCACCAATTCTGCCAGACTCTTGTCCCAGTAAGGTCTGAACTTCTGTTTTCCGTTCGTCCTTGGGATCGTTCGCCTCGCAACCCCAAGGATTGTGTCAATAAACTGCCCGTAGGTGGCATCCATGTTGTCTCCTGCAACATCCAGCAGAGCGAGCTTGGTCTCGCTCTCGGCCTCCTACTTTCGCCAATCGGCCTTACGGAACTGCCAATGCCTTCTTTCAAATCGAGGTTTGCCTGCACCAAGTCCAAATTCAATCAGGATTGGCGAGACGGAAGGATGCCGATTATATATTACCGCTCTCTTCATTGAACCCCATACAAATATGGCTTTGGGGTGGGGGCATGGCGGGGATGAGCAGTGACTCCCCCCCCACTCCCTGGTCGTCCCTTTCCCCTAGTATATTTAGAGGCTTCAAATTTCACAAACTTCAGAATATGTAGTGTAATAGTGAGGATTTTGGAGTAAGCAAAAGTCGTGTGTGGATTTTACGATGTCTGGGACTTTTACAAAACGTCGGCCTCATTCATCACGAGATATTGTGACGTCCCTTGCCCGACATGAACCTTTTTTAAACCCTTTTTTTTGTGCATACAAATATTGGTTACCGGATACTCATTTCATAGAGGTGCACTCCTTTTTAGCTCGACAGCGACGTGTCGTACGGAAATTCCCGGAAATAGGTAAGTCTGTTGGCTCAGAAATATTGACGTCCTCGTTAATCTGTTTTATTTCATGTGTGTTACAGCGATTGTTGTTGGGGTGTATTCGATGACAACAGACAGAGGTAAGACGAACACAATAAGTACAGAAGTCATTTAGATGTGCTCTTAGATCAAGCGGACGATTATAAGCTATGAAAATTTATAATTATTCTCAGGTTAGCTCCAATGGATGAAAATATTTTGCAGAGAAAGTATTTCATGAGAGGGCTTTTTTTTTGTGTGATTCTCCGTAACCATGGTGTTAAGATTGTCCATCGGTAGCAACATTTGCTACTGATTCTATACTTTCATGTGTGAGGTTTTTTTTTGGTTCGTTTTATTACAAAAACAACAGTGTCCCAATAAATTGTACAAACGGTAAAAAGGTTTGGTAGTTATGAACTGTCTAAGAAGTGTATACAACTTATTGGGGACACAGCCCTTGAAAATGAATTTTCTTTCCTCAAAATTTATTCTGACTCCACCCATTATTTAAAGGAGTCATAGCTGAAAAGAAACATTTGGTTGTTATGAACTGTCAAAGAATTTTATTGCGACACCCTGTATATGTTTATGCAGAAAAAAAAATGTGTTTTGTTTAGATTGCTTCTCCCTGGAACAGAGGTTTTTTTTTCAATTATCCTACAAAAATAAAATGGATTAAATATTCTCAAATAAGAAAAACATTTCATGTAAACATATTTCTCATCTAGTGTTCAAAGATAATCTGATGACATCATTTTGCCTCAGAAAGCACAAGAGAAAGAAGGAGGAATCTTGTTGAAAAAATTGAAATAGACTTTAGAAAACAAACAAACAAATAACAATAAATTATTGCTTTAGCCATGTGTGAACGTATTTATTTACTAAAGTTACCAGTCAAATCATGTATTTATATAAAGAACATTAACGCTTCACGACCTAATAAACTCATTGCTTTATTGCCTGTATTACCAAAGAGATATTTGTGTGTCTATTCTTCATTAAACACGCAAGACTCATCGTCCATTTCACGCATTTTTCGAATGTTCGTGTTACACAGACACAATTCAAATAAAACTGAAAAACTGGAACAGGGCGTATTAACACTGCCCGCTTACGCGCATTGACGTAGCGGCTCCAATGGAAAATAGGCTACGAGACAAACTTTCAGTCTTGGACATGAAATAAATCTCAGTTAAAGGCTGTTTTTCTGAATGTCTAGGTGGGCCACGATAACTCTGTGGTGGGCAACATGTGGCCCGCGGGCCGCATTTTAACCACTCCCGCTCTAGAGTCTAGATTACTTTTTTTATACACACATGTAATCATGTACTTAGCTAAATACATGTAATATATCCCAAATTTTTATCTACCCTCACCCACCCTCTTCCCCCCCCCCGTCACTTACGCTCTCTTCCTCATCGCTGTAACACGTTAGGCACGGTTCTCCCTCAGGCATGGCCCTCCCTCAGGTACGGTTCTCCCTCAGGCACGGGGCTCCCTCAGGCATGGTCCTCCCTCAGGCATGGTCCTCCCTCAGGCATGGTGCTCCCTCAGGCATGGTGCTCCCTCAGTCACGGTTCTCCCTCAGGCACGGGGCTCCCTCAGCTACGATGCCCTTTGTTCATTAGCATTGCACTGAATATAATTTGGCCACTATGTATTAAAAAGCATACAGACTTTAAACAAAAGCAAAATATTAAAGGGGCTTCGATTAAATTTTACTTAGCGGTATTTTATCAATCATTGTTGCTTCGTTAGTATTTCACATTTGGTAAATATAATTCAAAGCAAAAAAAAATTACAAAGAAAAGAGATAACTATACTGTCAATATTTACATGTGTATCGTTTCGTATTTGAGGCTTTTTTGATGTGGAGTAGACTGAGGGACGATGATAGACATCCGTATGCATTTTATGACGTCTAGGACCAGCTCTGACTCTGGGTTCACTGCCTTTTACTAAGACCTTCAAGAAAATTATTAAATCATAGGCATCCTTCCTTCTCGCGAGACGATGGTGCATCATAATTTGCGTTGGGTTGCATTTCCGCGTGTGGCTGTGCAGTCCTTTCCTTGAGTTACATTATTTAAAACAGCTTTTGCACACGAGTTCTGTGCTTCCCAATGTTTCGGCCTTTATCCTAGCTCTTCTGTCTGAAGCCTCCTCCATCTTTCGCTCATCGGCTTCTATGACGCCCTCTTTTACAACTTTGCGCCACGTAGATGGGTCTTCTGTTTTACCCTCCCTGTTGCTTGTGCGTATTCTTTTTACATGTCCTAGCCATCCCAGGCGTCTTTCACTAAGGATTGAGAACATGCTTTGGGTATTGGTACGCACCAGGACCTCACTATTTGGCACCTTGTCCCGCCATTTAAGAAATTAATTGAAATGTCTCATATTCTTTATGGTGAATTTGTTTTCTACAGTAAAAGGTGACAAGATTTTGTCTATGTGAAACGTGTTAAAAGGAGTTATTACTTATTATTCATGTTTATTTTAAAACCCTTTTACACACTTTTAGGCATAACATGGCTGGCTACGATGGAGGATTAGATCCAACAAGAAACCATGAAGTATCCCACACCAACTACGGCTACACAACGGATGTAGAGAATCAACAATCCGATCATGGAGAGAAAACATATAGCAGCAACGCCACGGGGTACTACCAAAGTGATTGCACAAATAACGAAAGTAGATCATTTCCTTTAGTTGAGGTCAATAGCATCAATACTATTGACAATGTAGCTGGACAATCAAATTCAAGTAAATCTGAGCGCGAAAATGATGGTCTTCGTGGAGAATGGGATCACAGTGGGGGACGACAGGACAGGGGGATTAGTGATGCTGAAAAAGACGCCCTCAGGGCGTTACGCAAAGTGAGTAAAACACAATATGATAAACTCAATGTTAATGGTGTTACAGCTTAACATAAAATACACACGAGTTTAATCTTTACGGCAATTTTTTGAGGCGTTATTTTTTCAATGATCAAATAGGTAAACCCGTGTCAACGAGATTTATATTTCTGTGGCAAATATGGTCATCTTTAACTTGTAATGTGTTTCCAATATTGGACAAAATTAAATTAGTTCGTAAGTTAAAGATTGACATTCTCGTTTTTCTTTGCCCAGGCTCTGAAAGCTCACAAGAAGAATGTGAAAGAAGCAACTGTTGAATATATGCTCGGCGTCGAGCCCATACCAGTGACGTCTCTGGACAAGACGAGAGATGTAAAGATTGGTACCACCTGATACATCTTAGTGCTTCTACTAATGATAGATATTTGATGGGCAAAACCTTATACTTCGTTAGTGCTTCTACAGATAATATATATTTGATGAGCACTACTTGATACTTTGTAGTGCTTCTACCTATAATATTTTTTTTAATCCCTTATATTAACTTCACCGGCGTCTCTCTCTGTCGTCATCTCTTGGGCAGGCGGGCGGAAAAACAAAAGTAAAAAATGACCCACTTACCGTGATCCGATCGAGCTGAAATTTGGCACACCGGCCCGTCTCACCTAACAATGCATCGTATCAAAATTCTGATCGATCGATCGTACCGTAATTAAATTAATGCATTTTTAGTTTATCCTTATATTAGATATGTAATTCAAATTCACGGTTTGTTATTGTTTTTTTTCCCACGTGAAAGTTTGAGTTGACGCGTTGAGGCAACCCATCGAAGTACCGCGTGCTTTTGTTTACATTTTACGTGTCACGCTGAGCTCGGTCAAGCGAATCGGTGACCAGACTTTTCCCCCTCTCCCACCCCCCAGGGTTATGAAGCAAAGTTGAGTTAGACAGATTCAGTCTGTAAATGTTTGTAGCGTTTGAAAATAATCAATACTGTTAGTTATGTCTCATATATAAGGGATTTATAGTCAAAAACTTTGTTTTTACGGGTTTGTTTTATTTTATACCAAACACCTCATAAGCGCCCGCCCAACGTTTTATACCACGGTGATGTGTTCACGTGGTGAACTCATGGATGTCAACAAAGCAGACGGGTACCGATGCTTATATATAGACTATAGATAAACTAAAAATGCAATAATTTCAATACGGTACATTTGATCGATCTGAAATTTTGATACAATGCATTGTCATCCAAGATCTATCTGTGGTAAAATTTTTATATCTCTAGGACCATCAGAAGTGGTATAATTTTACGTTTCAAGTTTTGAAGGAAGGATGGAAGGAAGGGTGGATGGATACAACATACAAACATTGTGACTTAAATAAAAGCGTGTAATAACTGATACTTCGTATGGTGCTTCTACCATTAATTGATATTTGATAGAAAATAACTGATACTTCGTAAAGCTCCAACCAATAAAAGATATTTGATTGGCACTTACTGATACTTTTCTGAGCATTCAAAATATATAAGATAAAGCACGCGATTAATAGTATGTTTTTTAAGAAAAGGAAGCCTTTTCATGAGGACAAATGATTTGTTATGAGAAATATAAATAAGTAAAAAATATTGCATTTAAACAAATGTATACGGACATTTTGGGTTTTTGTTAAATGATAGTTGAAGAAGTTGTTACTCTTGTTGTACGAGATACCTGATATTATTTAAAATAATTATCTGTCATTTTACAGTGCCTTTAAATCAACGAAATATTTTTAACCATTTCCCACGCACCCGAGACACATTTTAAGAATTTCAAATTTACACTAAGAAAAAGAAACTTTTACAAATTAAATATATTTCAGCCTTCCACAGTCGTGCCAAAAGTGACGGACTATATGGTCTGCAGCATCGTAGTGTTTCTCTTCTGTTGTTGGCCTTTCGGGCTGGTGGCGATACGTAGATCTAGAGCGGTAAGACTTTTGTACTTCTGACTCTTAGACGTGCTACGGATGAGTCCAGGGAATATAAGACAAGCATTTCGCTTAGCTTTCTTTGAATTACAGCAGGGTTAAGAGACATAGAATATTTGATCAGCTCATTAACATTCGAAATTTCGAGGACTTTCGTTTTTTGTAGCTGAATATCAGGCAGAGTGCACACACAACTTTGTTTTATTTGAATGTATGAAGAAATACTTTATAAGAAAAACGTATTTGTTTTATAATTTTTAAATCCTTTATGTGAACTCGTGGTGTCTGTTTGAACCCTTGCTTGCTTGTCGCCAAAACTTTGGATCGATTTTTAACCCACTTCCTCGTAAGCTAGTGATCTGAAATTTTGCAGGCAGATTATTATTATATTATGTAAGTACGTATTTTATGTTATTATACTGATGAAGGCATTAGCCGAAACGTCTACTGTCATGTTAGTTAAAAATGAAGCTCAAATTTATTGTTTTCATTGCACAATTTGTTTGTGTATTTTGCATTTTATTTAAAAAAGCCTTATCGCGGTCCCATTCTATATTATATATTAAAATATCAACTGTATTTTGTCGTTTCTTGATTCAAATCATATTAGTAACTTTGAAGTGTATTTTTTAAAGTTTTTTTTAAAGTAGTTAAACTTTTAAAAATATAATTTCATTATCCTTCTAATTATAAAAAGAGAAAGAAATATTTTGCAAGAAGTATTTAAGATTTCAAACATTTTTACAAAAATCATTTGATTATACAAAGAGTTAATTTTTTAAAAAGTGCTTTGGGATATAATTAATTATATTTTTAAAATACACAATGAATTTAAAAATAAATGTTTGCCTGCCGATCGTTAAAATTCTTCAAATACGATGAGAAAATTCCTGGGATTTAAGAAATACTAGTAGAATATTAATCCATTTAAATGTATTTACCATCTAATGAAGTTTTTAAAATGTCCTTACCAATCCCCACAATATATTGTGGTACTTTCTTGTTTCCACTTCGAATTTTGAAAATTTTAAAGACTCTCTAGACAAAATATTTTCAACATCACTATCTTTTTTAAATTAAATAGATAATTTAAAAACGAGTTTCTTAAAATTAATTATATATTTTCTAAAGATCAAATACAAAATAATTTAATTATTAAGACCAACAACTTGTATCCACTTCTAATTCATTTTTTTAATCGACATTGTAATTGATCCAGAAATAGACACATATTTTGATGATGATTTCAAAAATGTCATGTACAATTACTCTAAATTGCTCTATTCCTCAGGCAAAAGAGTCTGCAAGGCAAGGTAATTATATCGAGGCCATGGAATACGCAAGATCGTCAAGAAACTGGAACATAGTTGGGCTACTTTTGGGAATAGTATTTTCTACCATCACGTGTTTGTGTATCTATTACAGAATGCAAGCTAATTAAGAGCAGTGGCCCTAATCATCTTCTTTATCATAAGGGCTAGCGATCAATACATCTTCTCATTCTGGCTCCTGTAAAGTTTGAGTGGGTTCGCAATGTTTCTATGATATTGAAGAGATAGACCAATGGTTGCAAGGGCCACTCAGCGAAATTATAATCTAGTAGATAATGACATTTTACTATGTTTTTTTAATGAATCGTTTTGTAGTCTAACCAAAGCAGGACATAAAGTGGTCGGTTTCTCACATTGTAAAAATTAAAAGACATGATTCCAACCTTGTGACTCTTGTTTATATACATTTAATTTAGGTCTGTTAACGATTAATTTAAATTTAATCGTTAACTTTAAAAAAATTAATTAATTGTTAATTTCGATTAAAGCTTAAAATTAAAATGTATGATGTCATAAGTGACACTTATTAAACTTTCTTGTTGAAAACCTAAATAACACTGGAATGTTTCCTTAATATGTCATTTTTTAACCAACTATGCAAAAAGACAAGTCTAGTGTGTTGACATTATTTGGTTCAAGTGATGAGCGGGTGTATTTGATAATATAACCAGCCGAGCTGAACAATCATCCACTTGGAACTGAGGTAACTGTTATGCATAAAACCTTCTTGGCAAGGAATGACATTATCGGGATATCGGTGTTCATTAATTTTCCACCATTGTTGAGGGTTATTGGATTCAGGAACTTTAATCACCATTTTGTAACGCAGTAATTTATCAGAAGAGCTGTCGTCATTTTCTGTCTCTTAGTGAGACTCATTTACTATCATTAGCTTAATACGCTTTTCATATGGTTTGATAATTAGAACAATGGTAGGCAAACGATTTCTCACAATGGATACAATAAACTCCATCAAAATTTTGAAAACTCCCGTCAGTCAATAGTTTAAAACCAAAATGATCGTGTAATGGCCAGGAAATGTATTATTTATCGTCCGCTTTTTTTTATTATTATTATTTGTTTTACTATTTGACTTCCAATAATTTGTAAGTGATGGGTCGATTAATCGTCAAAAATAATTTAATCGTTTTAAAATTTAACGATTAATCGAGGAATTAATCGTTACTTTCCGCAGCCCTACTTTTTTTTATAAACAAATTATTTTGTACATCAGAGACTCCCGATAAAAGAACGAGATTCTGGAGAAATAACACGACTAATGTTGTTTTCTAGGACATAAAATCCAAGGTACTACATGTTTCAGAAGAGATTTATTTACAACTGATTGAAGTGCCAGTTCCAAATTAGGTCTAGTAGTGATTTTTTTTCGATTAATCTGTAAAAATTTAATCGATTAATTTCAATATATTACATTTTTATAATGCATATATATATCCCGTTATTTTGCGATTTATTATTTCACGAAATCGGTTAAGTTGCGGTAATTCCATGGCTCCCGAGTCTTGTGATGTAACTCAGCAAATTCGTTCTGCTATGCAAGAAATAAGGAAAAAAATCTTTTTTTACGTATCCACGTCTAAATAAATTATAATAATACCAGGGAAAGGTATGGAAGCAACCAAAAAAAAATTTTTTTTATAAATTGGACACAAAAAAATATTATAAATATTTTCTTAAATTTTAATCGAAATTTAATCGATCAAATTAATTTAAATCAATTAAAATTTTTAACGATTAATCGATTACTTAATCGTTAATTTCCGCAGCCCTATTTCAAATACTTGTATTAAAACGACAATATTAAAAGTAAAAAATGAATTTTTAAAGAAATTTTCAAGGGAGAGCAAAATGACATGTAAAGGGATATAAGCTAATAAATCAATAAAAAACATGTTAAAAATATCTATATACCATATATATATTTCACCAAAGCGAGTATGTGCAAACAAGCATGACAAATGATCCTCGCTGGGGTCGACCAATGTCTCGAGACCAGCAATGGTTCTTGCGTTCACTTATATTGTTCCTTAACAGAATAACATGAGATTCTTAGTGTAGTGGTTATCACGACCGCCTTACGGGGAAGGTCCTGGGTTCAAGCCACAGCGAAAACATTTTTTTTTAAATGTGTATTTGTGCCCGTTCTTTTCCCCCTTTATTGCGAACATGTGTATGGTTGGCACGCTAGGGTGGTGAAGGGTGTTTGGAAGGTAGATAATCGCTGTGTGAATGTCTTGAGACCAACAATGCGTCGGTGGTCCCCCCCCCCACCGACGTTCACTCGCGTTGTTTTGATTTCTTCGTGCTGTAGTTTGTGTCCGTTGTTTCGCCACTTTCTTTGCACTATCCATGAGCAACTCTGCGGCGTATACTACGCCACGGGGCATATCTAGTTTATTATAATATTTATGTTCTATTTTTGATAATAACTAGATATTAAATTTAGCCCATTGCTAAAAAAACACATAATGACGTCAATGTGCAATTAAATGTGCAATAATATAAGATATAATATGCAAATGTTAATAACATGGATTGACGTAGGCATAGATATCTCGTGAAATTAACATATAAATAATTATATAACAATTAAAAATAAATATATATATAATGCACACGCACTTACTCATAAACACACGCAATTACTTATACACTCACGCACGCACGATCACGCGCACTCAAACTTACAAACACACACTCACACACACACACACTCACTCACACAAATCTATCTATATAATTCGCCAGAAACTAGAGCAAGCAAGACGCAATCTATATATATGTAGTAGAGTGCACACCCGCACCGCGCCACGCTATTCGCACCGCACTGAGATTCACTATACAGAAGGAAATGAAGAAATGCTTTAAAAAAATAAACTATAATGCACACTGCGGGAAGTTTATGACCGTCTTTTCCCCTTTCTTAGCATTATTTATTAACAATTATGCAGCGTGAGGTTCGCCGCGGGTAGGATCTAGTATATATATATAAATTTACTTGAGGGATACTGAAAATACAAACATTCTTTGAACTAAAGAAAAGAACAACATAACCCGTGATTCACCCCGAGTTTATCTGTTTCATGAACTGTATTGTCTGTCGTAATGTACCCGGTTGTTTTCTACTGCTGTAGGAATGTCCTGTTCGCTGTGCCCGCTGTTAAAATTATATGGCAAACACGTCACAGCTGCCTAGCTATAATTATTTATCTCATCGTCTTCGAAAGTCATCCAACCGCAGTGATGCCTGGTGGTCTTTTATTAATTTTCTGTTTCACGATTTATCTGTAGTGTAGCTGAATGATGGGATTGTTGGTTCTGTTCAATTGATACACAGCTGTGGTTGGCGGTGGTTAAATCGTAGGTGAATTTGTTAGCAGTTGGATGTGTAAACCGGTTGATTTGTGGGCCTGGAAGAAGAATACAAAAGAAAACTCTATTACAAGTGGGGAGAATGAAAAAAAGGGGGGGGGGTCCTAAAGGGAGAGGGAAAAAAGGGGATGAGAAAGCGGAAGAAGGAGAGAGGCGAAGGTAGAGCGAAGAAGTGAGAGTGTGAGAAAAGGAAGAGAGGAAAAATTAAGAGTAGAAAAGTGAAAGAGGGAGAGAGGAAGGCAAAGAGAGGGGAAAGGAAAAGAGTGGAATATTGATAAAGATATGAAAGAAACGTCACACAAAAAAGAGACGTGTATCATGATTAATCCTTTCAAATAGCTTCAAAAATATCTATCAGAAAGGCAAACGAATCAATACATTATTACATTGAGAAAAATTGAAACTAATACACCGCACTACTATATAATGGCTTTTTTGTAAATACATGTAGTATTTTTTTTTGTGTGAGAGTAACCATAACATTTTCCATTAGCTTTTTAATAAATATTTTGCCGGTCAAATTTTTCGCAAATTTATATTTGTGTGCCCCCCCCCCTTAACCCTCGTCACACATCGTCACAAATGTGTGACCCCCTCCTCCCTTAGGTGCGTGACGCCATTTATGGACGGCCCCTAAGCACCACGAGCGAAATATGTTTCAAATTAAGTGTTCGTTGCGTGAATATCTATGGCAGTGGTCGGTAAGTCGTGTCTCGCATGCGGCAATTTTGAGATCTTATCGAAATCGGTTGTGACTGACAGGATGAAACGTCAGCTTTGTTGACATAAATGAGGTGATTTGTAATTTTTGTCAGTAATATTATTATTATTAAATCTGAAACATTTAATACAATCAAATATAATAATAATCATCGACATCCTACCATCGTGTCTCGAGACGGAAGTTTGCCGATGGTTATTATTAAACCTGATTGTATAAAATGTTTTCTAGCTAATTTATAACCACTCCCAAAAAGAAACAAAATTGTTCTCTAAAGTTTCTTGATAAGAAATTTGGCTTTTACTGACCTATGGTAAGGATAGAAAAATCAAGATTACCTTGATGCTGTGGAGAAAATTTAGTAAAATACTATGGCGTTTTTGTTATAAAATATGATTAAAGGGAGAACGACTATATTAAAAGCTTATTTAAGGTGACTTCGATATTAAATAAGATATTGATATACATGTAGTCAGTTTTATCAGATTGTTATTTGCATGATATTATTTCATTTTTTCATGATATTATTAACAATTTTTTACAAGATTTCTGTTAAAATATGTAGCTAAAAATTTTTGAATACATTTCTTTGCAAAGTTGGTAAATTTAAAGTAATTTTGAGTGCTATATTATTCTAAGTGCCAAGGAGTCTAACAGTCTGCCCCTGTACGATACTTCCCTAAGAATGTTGTACTTTCGTACAGGATATAATTTATGAAATGCATTTTTGTTTAAGATTCATTTATTCGATAAAAATCTGAACTAACTAGTGTCTAGAACAGAGGTTTTCAGAGACGCCCCTTTGCAAGGCATAGAAATTTCGCGCTAACCCTGAAGTAGCCTGTTTTTAAAACCTTTTCAGTCAGAAGTAGACTCTGTAGGTTAACATTTTATGTCCTAAATTTGCAACAGCAAAACTCATATAATATCACCAGCTGAGCCGAATGTAATATTACCTTGACAGTTATTGTGTCAAATTTTGACATGCGCAGAAAGGGGCGCGAACGAATATTTAGGTACATACATAGAATGTTAATTATTACAAGAATAAGTTGATTACTATTCGCATTTTTGTACGGTGTGATTTGATGAACATAGAAACTATATTGTAGAGAATTTATCAAAGTAATTTTGATCCTCTTTCGTGAACCCCCAGGAGTTGTCTCAAGTACCCCAGAGGTCGACGGACCACAT
The DNA here is from genome assembly GCA_944989445.1 of Ampullaceana balthica. Lineage (NCBI taxonomy): Eukaryota > Metazoa > Mollusca > Gastropoda > Lymnaeidae > Ampullaceana > Ampullaceana balthica. Next base: position 140,237 of record CALYLW010001420.1, read on the forward strand.
TTTAAGATCCTCTGCTCAAGACCATGTGACTATTGATCCATAAACACTGGGGGGAAAGGGTGGGGGTGAGCAAAGACTCCCCCCACCCCTGGTTGCCCCTTTCCCCAGTATATTTAGGGGCTGCATATTTCACAAACTGATAAACATTTTGTGTCGAAGACTTAGGGGAGAGGGATGAGAAAAAATCTTGTAAACGCCCCAGGCATCGCTAACTCCCAACACCACGCCAGCCTCGTTCATAATGTGATGTAGAGATATCCTTGTCCTACATGCACCCCAATTTTCCTGTTGCATACAAATGTAGGCTACAAGATAATCCCCCTTTTAGCCCGATGGTGAAGTTCGGTACGGAAATTCACCAAAACATATTCGTTAAAAAGTTTGGATTTCCTTGTTTATTTCGTCTTATTTGATGTGTGTTGCAGCTGGTACTTTTGAGGAGAATTTGGTGATATAATAGGTTAGACTTAGCAGTAAGTACAGAAGTTATTTATATTTGCTTTTTTAGATGAAACTGACAATTGATTATGAGCTGTGAACGTTTATAATAACTTTGAGGTAAAGTCCAATAGATGAAAAATAAATTGCAGTGCAAGTATTTCATGACGTTATTTTTTTTGTGTGAATCTTTGCAACAATGTTAAGATTTCTATTTGTTGTTTTTTTGAACATTTACCACTGATTCTTTATATGCATTTGTGAGTTTTTAGGTTTTTTTTAATTACAAACTAGCAGATCAGTCGCACGTTGCAACGATGTCAGTGTAAAGACAATTCAAATAAACTAATGGGAGTTACTTTTTAATAACAATTATGCCTTAAAACTTCCCAGAAAAGTACTAAAAGTTCTCAAAGTTTCATGGCAACCAAATAAATAAAATAATTTTAAAAAATATTTTTTTTTAAAAATGGATATTAAGGGCCCCTGTAGCAAAATAACCGACAATTTTAAAAAATATATACTGCCATTGTACTCAACAACTTACAAATATATATTGCCATTGTACTCAACAACTTACATATATATATTGCCATTGTACTAACAACTTACATATATATATTGCCATTGTACTAAACAACTTACAAATATATATTGCCATTGTACTCAACAACTTACAAATATATATTGCCATTGTACTCAACAACTTACAAATATATATTGTCATTGTACTCAACAACTTACAAATATATATTGTCATTGTACTCAACAACTTACAAATATATATTGCCATTGTACTAACAACTTACATATATATATTGCCATTGTACTCAACAACTTACAAATATATATTGCCATTGTACTCAGCAACTTACAAATATATATTGCCATTGTACTCAACAACTTACAAATATATATTGTCATTGTACTAACAACTTACAAATATATATTGTCAATGTACTCAACAACTTACAAATATATATTGTCATTGTACTCAACAACTTACAAATATATATTGCCATTGTACTAACAACTTACATATATATATTGCCATTGTACTCAACAACTTACATATATATATTGCCATTGTACTCAACAACTTACAAATATATATTGCCATTGTACTCAACAACTTACAAATATATATTGTCATTGTACTCAACAACTTACAAATATATATTGTCATTGTACTCAACAACTTACAAATATATATTGCCATTGTACTAACAACTTACATATATATATTGCCATTGTACTCAACAACTTACATATATATATTGCCATTGTACTCAACAACTTACAAATATATATTGCCTTTGTACTCAACAACTTATAAATATATATTGCCATTGTACTCAACAACTTATAAATATATATTGCCATTGTACTAACAACTTACAAATATATATTGTCAATGTACTCAACAATTTACAAATATATATTGTCATTGTACTCAACAACTTACAAATATATATTGTCATTGTACTCAACAACTTACAAATATCATTGCCATTGTACTCAACAACTTACAAGTATATATTGCCATTGTACTCAACAACTTACAAATATACATTGCCATTGTACTCAACAACTTACATATATATATATATATTGCCATTGTACTCAAAATGTATTGACCATATATTCACACTCCGAACTATCATCGAAGAATCTGTTGAATTTCAATCACAGCTCATCATAAATTTTGTTGATTTCCAAAAAGCGTTCGACAGCCTCCACCGACCTACGCTCTGGAAACTTCTTAATATCTATGGTTTCCCAACTAAATACGTGAACATTATAAAAGCTTTTTATGCAGATTCACTTTGCTGTGTGAAAACTGAAGCCGGAAATTCTGACTGGTTCCCAGTTGAAACAGGTGTGAAGCAAGGATGTGTCATGTCACCAATGTTATTTGGAATAGCAATTGATTGGGTCATGCGAAAATGCACGGATGCCGGATTAGGCATCAAATGGACCGAAAACAATACTTTGGAAGACCTTGATTTTGCAGATGACCTGGCTCTTATAAGCTCAACGCATCTGAACACCCAAGAAAAAACTGATCGTCTCCAGCACTTTTCAAATCAAATTGGTCTTCAAATCAACACAACCAAAACAAAAGTCATGGACCTCACCAACCAACCAAATGATATTATACTTAATGACCAAACCATAGAGAAAGTAACCAACTTCACTTACTTAGGAAGCAAAATGTCATATGATGGAGATGCAACATCAGAGATAACGACTCGAATTGCGTTGGCGTCAAGTGCTTTTAACAAACTTACAAATATTTGGAGATCAAAGACACTTAGCAAACATATAAAACTTAGGCTTTTCAACTCTTGCGTAATCCCTGTACTAACATATGGATGTGAAAGCTGGAAATCCACTCAAGCTATAGAAAAGAAATTAGTTGCCTTCGAGAACAAATGCCTCCGAAAAATTTTGAATATAAAATGGAGTGATTTTAAATCAAATGAAACAATAAGAGAAGAAACCAACCAAGAATATGTGTCAACCTTTATAAGGAGAAGGCGTTGGAATTATATCGGTCATGTTCTTCGAATGGACGAGAGAAGACTACCACGGCAGGCCTTCATATGGACACCAAAAGGCAAAAGAAAACAAGGAAGACCAAAAGAAACCCTACGTAGAACAATCAAAAGAGAAAGCTCAACCATGGGTCTAAGAAATAATCAAGACCTAATACAATTGGCGACGGATCGTCGTAAATGGAAATCAATGACTTCTGCCCTATGTGCCGTCTTCGGCCCGAGAGGAACTAACTAACTAACTAACTCAAAATCTTACAAATAGACATTGCCATTGTACTCAACAACTTACAAATATATATTGTCATTGTACTCAACAACTTACATATATATATTGCCATTGTACTCAACAACTTACAAATATACATTGCCATTGTACTCAACAACTTACAAATATACATTGCCATTGTACTCAACAACTTACAAATATACATTGCCATTGTACTCAACAACTTACAAATATATATTGCCATTGTACTCAACAACTTACAAATATACATTGCCATTGTACTCAACAACTTACAAATATATATTGCCATTGTACTCAACAACTTACAAATATAAATTGACATTGTACTCAACAACTTACAAATATACGTTGCCATTGTACTCAACAACTTACAAATTCAGCTGTACGATCTGTTGAATTTTTTTTTAAAGCTAATAAAAATATAATTAAATACAATAAATGGCAAGAGCGCCAAAATTTTGCAACATGTAAAGTCCTGAAAACTAAACATTTCAAGCTGGATAGTGTTGGATCGCGTACAATCGAATGGGGAAAGTTTAAAACAACAAAAAAAATATAAAAAAAAATAAATTAAAAAAATAAAAAAAGGTAGATATTTAAGAGATATTTTACCCAAAAAGAAATGAACATTATGAAGTAAATGTACCATAGTATATTAATATAGTTCTGCGTGTACATGCATGCTGCGTTTGGCCAAGATCCATCCATTAACCAAGTAGCCAATGTTGAATAAATTTAATAGTTCATTTAAGGAGAAAAGGCTACATCACGGACCTCCGTCCCTAAACGGTGAAAGATGTTCAAAACCCGGAAGATTTAAATCTTGATCATGGTGGATATATTTAACAATTATTTTTAATATCTTGTAAAATCAAATGGAAATTAAAGTCTTTAACATTAACCAAAACAAAAATCAAATCAAAAGATTTAGAGCCCCTTGCTCATTAGTTGAAGACTCTATTTATAGTATTTAATAATAGTATTTTATATTAGTATTTTATAATAGTATTTTATAAATAGTATCATGATATATATTTACCCTCAATTATCTCTGACTCACTCAATGTGGCCTAACGCTAAGTGACATCACTCTGTTTTTTTTAAAATTGAAAATATAGACTTAAAAATCATAATCATTTTGGTTTCCAGATTAACATTAACCAAGCAACGCACGCACCTTTGATGTCAGCATTTGTGTTGTAAACAGTGCTGACTGACTCAAAGAGTTATTTTTGGTGCAGTAATTTGGTGCGCTGCTTTCTAAAAATAATTTTTAAAATCGTGTGGTGATTAGCACTTTACAAAAATATTATATAAATACTTTGTGTACATTTCAGGAATATTTAGTATTTATCGTAAAAGGATAAGATACTTGGGCTTTTGACCACTATTATAAAATACTTTGTGTACATTTAAAGAAGTTTAATATTAAGTATTTATCATACAAGGACAAGTTAGTTGGGCTTTGAAAAAGGTGGGCACCGTAGGCGCCCTAAAAATAATTGGCGCCACAGGCGCCACTGTGCCGCAGCACAACCTAGTTTTAAAATAGTATTTTATAATATTATTTTATAATAGTATTTTATAAATGGCCATCTAGTATTTATTTATCAAAATTGGCCAAGATCCATCCATTTACCCAATATACAATGTTTAAAAAAACTTTTAATTTAGCTCATAAATGGGAAAATAGCATTTTAGCGCTTCGGTCCCTTATTACATAGATTTAAAAACATTTTATGCCAGAATAAATTTGGGAAACATGAAAAATAGACGGAGGGAAAAACCTTTTTAAAATATGATCTTAAAAACAAAAACCATATATATATATATGAACAAACGTTATAGAGTTTTTAACAACACATGAATGAATTGGGCATGCATCACTAAAAACAACAATCAACATAAAATCTATGTAAGTCGTTTATTCAATAGCCACAAAACAGTCTAGTTACGTCTGAAAAATTCCCATGGATTAAATTGCATCAATTAGTTTGTTGAAACAAAAAGTATCTTTAAGATTTCTGCTTACTTATTGTGTCGAGAAAAAACATATTTTCTTTTCTAAAAGCATTCCATTTTGCCAAGTAATTTACTGTAAAAAAATACATTTTAATCAGAATATTGTTCTCAACTTGAGACTATTCCGGGTATTTAAAAAAAAACACGAAAAATGTATTTCCGTTTTCTTACTTTCTAGCTGACCCGTTGCGCGTTGCACGACCTCAGCATCAAAGGAAGTTAAAAGAAACCAATCAGTGGTACTTTTATAAACAGCATTATGCCTGAAACCTTCGCGGAAGTGTACTAAAAACTTCCCTAATTTCATGGCGATCGAATAAAATAATATTTGGATACCTTACACAAGAAAACACGAAATTAAGGGGCCTTACCACAAAATGAGTGATAATTTTAAAAATATTTTGTCATTGAGCTCAACAAGTTATAAAATTATCAGGGAGCTCGGTTCATTGACAAATCTATATAGATATTTCACCAAAACGAGTATGTGCAAGTAAGCATGACGAATTACCCTCAGTGGGGTCGACAAATCACAGTTGGCAAGCGTAGTGGGATGAAAAGAAAAAAAAAGAGAGGGGGGGGGGACGGGTTTGGCAACGATGCTTCTTGCGTTCAATTACCTTGTTCCTTCACAGAATAACATATGGGCCTAATTGGTGCACGATGTAAAGCTAGAAAAAACTGATTTATATAATGATGAATTTATTATCAATATTTGATAAGATCTTGAAAAGACTAAAATCAAATGGGGCATAAAATCTTAAAAGTTAATGAAAAACAATTGAGGCCCCCAGCCCGTAATCATTGACATTAAGAAGTTTAATCAAGACCCATCAATTTACACGGTAGCAAACGTTTAAACTAAATTTATAAAGCTTCACTTTAGGGGAAAAAAACACATTTTAAGTTGGTCCCCCATCACCTATCAGTTGTAATTAAAACAAATGTACCTTCTACTATCTAAGAAGTGTACTCAATAAATTCCCAGCGTCACAAGCTTCTACCTACATGAGGACTTTGCGAATTAGTGATTAGTCAGTGAATGATTGAGTGCGTAAGTGAGGGCTTTGACGTTTATTAGTGTTGACCTAGAGCTGACTAAAATGTTTATTTTAAAACCTTTTTAAATAGAACATGGCTGGCTACGATGGAGGATTAGATCCAACAAGAAACGAGTTTAACCACGAACTCTCCTACACCAACTACAGCTACACACCTGAGTTACAGAATCAACCATCTGATCATGGAGACCAAGCGTATAGCAGCAACGCTACAAGAGACTATCAAAACAAAACTAGATATAAAGATAGGAGATCATTTCCGGTAGTGGATGTCAATAGTGTCAATACTATTGATGCTTCGACTGGTCAACAATATTCAAGTAACAGTGGGAGAGAAAACGAGGGTGTTCCTAAAGAAGGGCCTATGAGTGAGGGACGGCATGACAGGCGGCTCGAAGTTTCTGAAATAGGCGCGCTCAGAGCGTATCATAGAGTGAGTGAAAAGATATGTAATTTTACAAAAGAATTAGCTTAAATTTAGAAAAAACATGAGTTTAATCTTTACTGCAATAGTTTAAGACAATATTTTTGAATTTTTAAATAGGTCAAAATGCGTCAACAAGATTTATATTTCTGTGGTAAATATGGGCAAAAACAACTTGTAATATGTTACTAATATGGAGGAAAAAAATTAGATTCGTTCCAAAGTTAACGAATGACATTCTTGTTTTCCTTTGTCAAGGCTCTGAAAGCGGAGAAGATGAAATCTATGAAGACAGTGAAGGAAGCACCTGTAGAAAATATGAGTGGCGTGGAGCCCCTAGAATTGACATTTCTTGACAAGAAGAGTGGGGTACATCGGATATTTTATCGATACTTCGAAGTGTTTCTACCAATAATATATATGTGATTGGCACTAGCTGATACTTTTTAGTTCTTCCAATAATATTTAATTCACTCTACAGGAAACCTTGTTGCACTTCTATCCGTAGTAGCTATTTGATTGGCACTAACTGATAGATTTATGTGCATTAAAAAAATAATAATACAAAAAAAAATAATAATACAAAACACATAATAAAAAATATTGTTTAAAAAGAAAACTTTTACTTGACGAAAAAATAGATATCATGAGCAATGTATTATGTGAATAACAATAAGTTTTTAAACTAATGTATACGGACATTTTAACTCTTAAGTAGACGTGTTTCTAAATATTATGTGTTACTTTTATTAAATGAAGTGTTCGGAAAACAAATATAGCGCTAACTGTTTTAATCGATGACCCGATTTACATGTATAAGTGCAAGGCCATCTTCATTGTTACTTATTTTCGTCTCCATAGATTGAAATCGACGTGATTGGACAAATCATTCCGACGAAGACTGTTGACATCCAGCCTCAGGCAACTGCACTAGGACATTCAGATGACGCGATTTTGCCCTGCCCTGAGCAGCCTACTTCTTATCGATATCATTATCCACCTGGATACAATCCTCAGCATCCACCACAATCACTCGCTCAACACAATGGACAACCGTATCTCGCCCAACCTTCTTACGGCAATGACCAGCCAACGTCCAACGCCTTCCAATATGACCCCCAAGTGCCCTCTCATCAACACCCAGGACAAACTTATCCCGAATGGCAGGGTGGGACGTTTTATCCCTTAAATCCAAACCAAGCCAACCAGCCTTACATCTACAACCAGGTATTGTTGGCAAAGAGTCAGTCACAATTTTAAAGTCATAGTACTCTTCTCTCACAAGGCGCGGTGATCGAGTTGCAGCGCGCTCGGCTGTCGGACCGAGAGTCAAAGTTTCGAGTCTCGGTGTAGGCTGGGTCTTGTTCCCTATGCAATACCGCGCAACTGAGTCCACCCAGATTCGGATGGGGACCCGACATCAGTTTGGGAAGTAAAGGCGGCTGGACATTGTGCTAGCCACGCATTCCCCTCGTATGTCATGTCTATAGAGACTTGTGAACGCTGCTTCACTTACCACATAGGCCAGCATGGTCTGAGAAGGGAACTTTACTTTACCTTCTTTTTTTTACTCTTCTCTCAAATGACGTTGATAAATTTCTTGAATACTAATTTATTTCCTGAAAACTGATGTTAACATTTTTGGCGCCCACGTTTGATTTTTACGGCTTTAACCCCCCCCCCAACATTTTAACTGTTTCACCAATCAATCTAAGATCTCAGTGAATAGTTAGCCGGACCTTGAGATGTAATAACATCTATACTGAAGATTTAGCATCGACTGATGAGTGGGCTCGTGAAGTCAGGAAGCCCTTCTGACACCTTTTGGTTGTTTCAGACCCTGGCCGTGCCAATCGTTATGGAAATCTATTACCTTAAATAAAAATAGAATTGAATTGTACTTAACTTTAATGCAGTTGATGTGCAGTAAGTCAGGGTCTTAGCGCCACTCTTATCTTATCCATCTTATCTATACAGACCCTTCTATGCAGAAGATTATTGCGTCCACAGACCATGACAGATGATCTGTTGGCAAGTGATGCAGCATTCACAGGCCACGGCTTTGTGGGTTCCACGCATTACCCAGCCGCCTAACTAGTGTTAGGTACCCATTCGGAGCTGGGTGACTCAGGGACGCCCTAGGCCCCGGGAACAAATCCTTGCCTTCACATGGATTCGAACCCGTGACCATCGGTACGCCAGTCGAGTGCGCTGCCACTCGACCACTCGCGTATCACTCATGATATTCTAAAAAGATTTATGACATTCGACTTCGTAGAAAGAAACATGAGTCCTTCGTCCAGTTCAGTTCAGTTGTTTCCCCCAAATTATTACTATTAATAACTTTTTCCCCGCATTAATACTTTACATTAACCTACATCTCCCAGACGACAGTTGCAGGAGATGTTGCTCTTGTGCATGGGGAAACGTGATAACTCTGAAGACAATTCAACTTTTAATTATTAAAATTAATATTTTTCATTTACAGTGCTTCTAAATCACCCCCCCCCGCCCACCCGTGACACATTTTAAGCATTTAAAATTAACACTAACAAATTTTTTTTTAAATTACATATTTCAGCCTCCCGCTGTAGTGCCATACGTTTCGGACAACATGGGCTGCAGCCTCATAGTGCTTTTCTGCTGTTGTTGGCCTTTCGGGCTGGCGGCCATACATCAATCTTTTGCCGTAAGACTTTTGTACTTTTGACTCTTAGCTGTGCTTCGGGTGCATCAAAGGAAGGCAAGAAATGCATGTGGCGTAGATTTCTTTGAGTTAAAGCGGGATTGAGGTTCACATAATATTTGATAAGATCATTAAAATGCGGAATTTCGCGAAATTTTAGATTTTGTAGCTGAACATCAGGCAGAAGTTACCATCATTATTATTTCGAATGTATGAAGAAATACTTTTAAAATAAAAAGTATACGTTGAACCATTTTCCTTCTGACAAAGTTTCTGCACGGAGTCACCGAGGACATCTGATGATAACTAGGCATACGAAACAAGCACCCTGGCAGGGCCGGACTAACACTCCGTTTTTTCTGTGCACCGGCACGGAGTAAAAGAAATCGAGGGGCGCTATATTCATTATTTGGAGCTGCGTAGGAACTTTCTGAAAAATGATTATTTTTTTTGAAAAGTCATAAAAATGAGTGCATAAGTCCTTTCGTTAATAGTATATTGTGTTATATTATCCTTTTAAAAAGTTTACAATTCATTAATTTTAATATTATATTATTAAAGCAAAAATTAGATTTAAATCAGGGCCGCAGTAAGTTAGATGATGAGAGTTTATACCAGTGGCGTAGCTAGTTGATGGGGAGGGGGGTTACAAATTCGAATGTCCCCCCGGTCCTCCACTTGAGGGGGGTCTCCAAAGGTGTGTCCGAAATTCTTTTACATTAAATATTACTCCACCAGGGCCACCCAAAGAGGCCAAGCCCCCCGGGCCCATAAATCCCTAGCTACGCCACTGGGTTATGCCGTTCTTTTTATGGTGCCAGTGGTGTAGCTAGAATATTTTCCCCCAGGGAAACATTAAACAAAAATTAGCAGCCCGTCCTACAAGTTCGTTAAATTCTGAATTATATACAGTATTTTAAGTAATAACTTATTAAAAGAGCTTGTTAATTTTTGAGTTAAAGTGTTACAGTGTTGCTATTTTTAAATCCCTTATATTAACTTCAACGTCTTGTCTGTCGTCATCTCTGTCATTTCCCGTAATGCTATCGAGCTGCAATTTTGCACATAGACTCGTGTTACCTAACAATGCATTGTATCAAAATTTCAGATCGATCGAATGTACCGTAATTAAATTAATGCATTTTTAGTTTATCTCTATATAACTCAATGTATCCGTCTGCTATTGTTTACATTCACGCGTCACTGAGTTCACTCCAGACATCCACGACCACACCCTCGTGTTGCAGGGGTTACAGCAAGGGAGTTCAGTCGCGTTCAGTCTGTAAATGTTTGTCGCGCGATGGGTATTATATTGAACATAATTAATACTTTTAGTTATATCTCATATATAAGGGATTTATAGTCAAAAACTTCATTTTTACGGGGTTGTTTAATTTAAATCCCTTATATTAACTTCGAAATCTTGTCGTCATCTCTATCATTCACGGTCAGTCGGGCGGAAAAACAAAAGTAAAAAATGACATACTTCCCGTAATGCTATCGAGCTGAAATTTTGCACATGGACTTGTATCAACTAACAATGAAATGTATCAAAATTTCATATCGATCGAATGTATCTTATTTAAATTAATGAATTTTAGTGTATCTCTATATAACTATAACTTTTGTTTACATTCACGTGTCCCGCTGAGTTCAGTCCAGTCATCCGTGATCACCCCTCCCCCCCCCCACCCCGGCCCCGTTTTACAGCAAAGGGGAGTTAAGTCAGTTTCAGCCTGTATATGTTTCTCGCGTTTGAACATAATCAATACTTTTAGCTATGTCTCATATATAAGGGATTTATAGTCAAAAACTTTGTTTTTACGGGGTTGTTAATTTTTTAAAATTTAATTATTTTTAGGACGTTTGTTAAACAATTTGAAAAAGACATATACCCTTAAAAAAAAAGAATACTTACATTGTAATTTTATAAGGGCGCAACATTTTAATTTTGCACGGAGCGGTTTAAGGGCTAAATCCGGCCATGACCCTGGACAGCCAATGTAAAGAAATATAACCAGACCAAGAGTTGCAAACATATCCAATCTGCAATAATTTTTAAAAAAAATTCAATAAGGTCAACAACCACTTTACAAACAATACCAAAAAGCCAATTCATACTCATTCGGAGGGGGTCCTCCGAACAGGCGGAGCCGCTTCATGAATATTGATCTATTTTTAGAAATGCCCCCCCGGAAACTAATTTTTTTGTATTCGCTTAATTTGTTAATTTCCGTCAAGTGATTTTATGTACAATTACATTCATGAAACAAAAATAGTAACCATGAAGCGTTATTATTTTTTAGAATTCCATTCTGATTTATAATTTTAAAAAAAATTGTTAGGTTATCTCTAAAAATGTATGGTCGTTGGTCAAATCATTCATGTGATTGCCCCCTAATTTGAGACCCATAGTCGGTCGTAATACAAGCGAAAATGTTGATATAAATAGTTCAAAATGTCTAAATTGAAAGTAATAACTTTATTATATTAATTTCTTCATTTAAATCAAATTAATAACTTTTGTGTAGCTTTCGATTTTAAACTAGATGACATTGCTATAAAATTTTATTATTAAAACCTAAATATTTAAAAGATAAAGAAATATTCTGCAAGAAGTATTTAAGAATTCCAGCATTTAAAAAAAAAGCATTAAGTCAAATATAGCGTTAAAGTTTTTAGGTGATTTGGAAAATCATTTGATATGTTTCGAAAAAACGCAATAATTTTTGAAGTAAATGTTTTCTTACCGATAGTTCAACTTCCACCGATACGATGAGGGGGTTTAAGGTATGAGAAACACTAAGTGATATTTAAACTGTTTCCCAACAAAAGAAGTTTTACAAATGTCTTTATTTTAAGCCGTTAATTTACTATTGTAGTTTTTTTTAAAATAAATTTCTTCGAATATTAAAAAATTCAAAGACTAAAAAATATATGTTCAATTTGTTATGATATTTTCAAATTAAACAGATATTTTAGAAGCGTGTTTCCAGAAATTAATTATTAATTTTTCGAACGAACAAATACAAAATAATTTAACTTTTAAGACCAACAACTTTTATCTACTTCTAATTTATTTGTATAATCAACACTCAAATTCATCCAGAAATACACACATATTTGATAATAACCAAAATGCCCTATTTAATGACATATCTCAATTGCTCTATTCCTCAGGCAAAAGAGTCTGCAAGGCAAGGTAATCATGCCAAGGCCATGATACACAGCAAATGGTCAAGAAACTGGTGCATGTTTGGGGTATTTTGGGGAATTGTGTTACATCATCTTTGGGGTGGCAACCTATTACAAAACAAAAATCTAATAAGCCGCAGCATCCCTAATCACCTTCTTTATCCTAAATGCTAGCTACTTCATCGCTGGTGTGTCAATATATTTCAGAATGCAAGCTTATAAATCCCAGCGACCCTAATGATTTTCTTTGTTTTTAGGACTGGCGATCAATGCATTTTAATCTTCTGGCTCCTGTAAAGCTTGAGTGGGTTCGCAATGTTTCTATGATATTGAAAAGGATACATCACTGACTGCAAGGGCCACTCAGAGAAACTAAAATCTAGTTGATAATAACATTTAACCATGCTTTTTACTGAATCGCTCTGTAGTCAAACCGGAAGCTGGGCTTAAAGTTTCCAGCTTCTCCAGCTGTTGACTTTAAACGACATAATTGCAAACTTATGTCTCGTGTATATATATACCTTCAACTGTAAATAAAGTTTTTATATATATACCTTCAACTGTAAACAAAGTTTTTATATATATACCTTCAACTTTAAACAAAGTTTTTATATATATACCTTCAACTGTAAACAAAGTTTTTATATATATACCTTCAACTGTAAAAAAAGTTTTTATTTATATACCTTCAACTGTAAACAAAGTTTTTATATATATACCATCAACTGTAAACAAAGTTTTTATATATATACCTTCAACTGTAAACATAGTTTTTATATATATACCTTCAACTGTAAACAAAGTTTATATATATATACCCTCAACTGTAAACAAAGTTTTTATATATATACCTTCAACTGTAAACAAAGTTTTTATATATATACCTTAAACTGTAAACAAAGTTTATATATATATACCTTCAACTGTAAACAAAGTTTTTATATATATACCTTCAACTGTAAACAACGTTTTTATATATATACCTTCAACTGTAAACAAAGTTTTTTGTTCGGTAAAAACTCCTGATAAGAGAACGGGATTGGGGAGAAATAACCGGAGAAAGAGAATTGGGACAGTAAAGTAGGAAGAGAGATAGAGGGGGTGGGAAGAGAAAGGCGAGGGACAGAGGATGAGAAATTTGGATGAGAGATGGAGAGAGACAAAGGTAGTGAGAGGAAGGGAGTGTGAGAGGAAAGGAAGTGGACAGAATTGAGAGTGGAAATGTGAAAGAGAGAGGATGGGAGGGAGCGAGAAGAGGAGAAAAAAAGAGGAGGAAAAGAGAGGGGGAAGGGAGAGAGTTGAATATTGATAAAAACACGGGGAAAAAAAGAGAGAGAGGGTTCCATGAAGAATCCTTTCCAATAGTTTCAAAAAATGTTAAAAAGAAAGACAAAAGAATCAATATCTATATTACTTTAAGAATTTTTAAAAAATATTTTCCAAACATTTTTATAATAAAAGTATTGATTAATACACCACCACTTCTTGTATATACTTACTCTTTTTTAAAATATGTATTTCATGTGTGAGAGTAATCATTACATGTACCGTCATCTTTTTAAATTAGTTTTTTGCTGGCCCAATTTTTTGCAAAATTGTGACATTTGGTTTCGTGACAATGTTTAATTAAAATCATCTTTAGGATTAAAACCTCGTGCAGAGATGCTGATCTTCCATCGAGCGCCTCCCCAGCCGGCGGATAAGGGAAAGCCCACCAGATATGGAGGGTACCGGGGAGATAAAATAAGCGATGTGGAACAAAATCAGCCCTACTGCCTTGTAAGAAGTGGAGGGATCCACAAAGGCTAGGGACCTAACCCGAACAAACGCAGCTACCTATTGCGCTGCGAAGGGCAGCCCCCAGGTGGTTGCGCGCAAGGCTAACAACCCTGTCACTTAAAAAAATATGTTACAAAAACACCAAAGAGAGCAACAAAACGCATTTCAGTCCTGGGAGAGGATGGATTCCGAGACGAGGAAAACATGACGCCTAATAATAAAAGCCAAAATCTGGAAGCTATTAGGCCGACAACCATGATCTCTACCAGGACCACCACCATCATTTGAGCTTAGAATGTCCGCACAATGTATGAGGCTGGTAAAGCTGCACAAATAGCCGCTGAGATGAGGAGCTCTAAGCTCAAACTACTCGGAATCCGCGAAGCAAGATGGACTGGGTGGGGGCCAGAAGTAATTAATCTCAGGGGAGATGGTGTTATTTTCGGGACATGAAGAAGACGATGCCCCACATACCCTGGGTGTTGCCATTATTCTATCATGGGCAGCCCAAGGAGCACTTATTGGATGGGAGACGTATGGACCTAGAATTCTCTTAGCCAACTTTCAGCTTAGATGTCATCCAATGCTACGCAAAGACCAATGGAAGCGATGAAGGAGACAAAGAAGAGCTCTTAAATACAGTACTGACCATCGTCACGGGTCGCCCCGGAGGAACATCGTCATCCTCATGGGGGACTTTAATTACAAGATTGGCAGTAACAACACAGGATATGAAGAGGTAATGGGATAGCAATGGATATTCGAGATGAATGACAATGGTGAAAGATTTGCCTACCTATGTGCCACAGCAGACCTGGTCATGGCATCCAATGGACCTTATGGGATCAACTTGACGACCTTGACTTTGCTGATGATCTTGCCCTTCTCTCACATACCCAACAACAGATGCAGGAGAAACCAAACACTGTTGCTGCCAAGTCTGCTAGCATGGGTCTAAATATACACAAAGGGAAGAGTAAAGTCCTCAAGGAGAAAATGCATGAAGAGGTGGACAGTTTTGTCTGAGTGGTAGATAAACAAGGTGGATCAGATGCTGATGTTAGATTAAGGGTTAGGAAGGCAAGAGCAGTCTTCCAACAACTCAAGAATGTTTGGGTCTCCAAAAACCTAAGAAGCAATTTAAAAATAAGTATCTTCAACGCCATGGTGAAGCCTGTGCTGCTATATGGAGCTGAGACGTGGAGAACAACGGCCGTAAACCTGACCAGAATCCAGTAATTTATCAACAATTGTCTAAGAAGGATTCTCAGAATTCACTGGTCGGACAGAATCAGCAACCTGGAACTGTGGCAGCGGACAAAACAGAAGCCCATTGAGGAAGAGATTCTTCAGAAGCGGTGGAGGTGGATTGGTCATACACTTAAAAAAACCTGCTTCTAATACAACAAGGCAAGCCCTGAAATGGAACCCCCAGGGAACGCGAAAAAGGGCCGTGCAAGAAACCCTTGGTGCCGATAGTTGGAGTCAGACATCAAGAGCATTGGCCATGACTGGAAGATCCTGGAGAGGCTATCCTAGGATAGGGATGCCTGGAGGTCTCTCGTAGGTGGCCTATGCCCTTGGTGGAACCGCAGACGCCGACGATGATCGGTGGATGCCCCTCATGGACGAGAAGGCTCAACAACATCATCAACATACAATTTACAAACTCATTCAGACCTAAGATTGGCTTGAAAACACAATAAAACAATTACACACAGAACAATTACTTTCTCGAGGTCATGTCACAAGTAAAGTATTCACATAGAGCTATCAGTAAAATTTTTGATCGATTTTTAACCCACTTGCTCGTAAGCTAGAGAGCTGAAATTTTTCAGGCAGATTTGTACCGATGATAAAAACAATGTATAAAAATTTCAGATCGATCGCATGGACCGTAATTAAATTATTGATTTTTTAGATTATTTTATTTATTCCTATGTATCATGCTATTTTTTGAGATAGAGCGTCGCGGTGCGTATTATATTGAACAACCTTTCTGTCGCACAATAAGGTGCGTATTTTATTGACAACTCTTTTTATAAACATATTCCTGATCGGTGCGCATTATATTAAACATGTTTTACGACACAACTGCAATTTTGTATTTCTGGATGGTCTGGCGCTGCGTATTGTAATGAACATTCTTTTAGTTACGTCTCGTACATAAAGGATTTATAGTGAAAAACTTGTTTTTTTTACGTTTTTTTTTATTTTTACCTATAAACTTTAATTTATTGTTACGAAAATTTTTTTTAAAAATTATTTTATTTTAATAATTTTATTCGCCTTCTTCTTCTTCTTATTTTTTTCCTTTATTGTTTAAAACTTATTTATTACTTCTGACCCGAGACCTCGTTTTGTATCTTAATTTTTGTTTTCATATTATAAGGCGTAAAAACTTGGAATCTCATTTCGTAAGTCGTAAGTCAAGTTTTTCGTATGATAAGGCTTTTGTACTGTAAAAGAATTTCTGCATACACATGTGCATTCATGAGGGCAGAGGAGGGGGTGGGGATAGGTGCAGCAACTTTATGTTCTCAAAAACAGTTTGCCATATTTTTTTAAAGAGCATCGATTGCCAGGATTCTAAGGGAAACAACCTAGTACAATTGTCAGTGATTCATAGTTTAGATCCTGGATTACAATTACATTTTGTATTACGCTTGACATTTCAGACAATGACGTTTATAGAGGTAACCTCAGAGATATTGTCACAAGCTTCATAATTCGTCGATCTTGTCCACTTCCCACCAGGTTCATACACTCTTTTTATTATTTATTACACTCAAGCTCCAGCGGAATAAAAAAATCCTTTATTGTCGTTCGACTCTTGCACCCGACACAATACTACAGGAGATACTACAAAACCCACCAAACGCGTTCTCACAATAACACACTGTTGTTTTCTCTTAACACACTCCCACACGGACTACCCAAAATGCGACCTCCCCATACCCCACCGCGAACAATTCGAAGTCGAACAATTTCCAGTATCGCGAATAAGCAATACATACATTTATTATGAACTAAATTTCCCATTATCTACTAGGAATCTTTTTGCACATCCGCTCACAAATACTCTTAAAACATAAGAAACATTTCACCTTAAACACTACAGTAATTAATATCCGATACATCTACTCAGTTTATACAGATAACCATTATATCATAACCAACATATATAACAACGAACAACATTTTACCCTCCCCCATTATGTACATAATGCTCTTTCCATGGCAAATATCTCAATATTTTGACTCCGTCCCATGATAAGCCGTACACTTCTAAAGTCCGAGCTCTGACCATGAGGTACAGCTCAGACGCGGGCACTATCTTAAATGTCTAATAGCAAAGTCTACTTAGTAAATCCGGCTCTACGTCATTTTAACCGGTAAGCCACTACACTGTAAAGGTGTAGCTACGATGAATCATGACCCATTCTATAATCCTGGCACGCACAAATCGAGACGTGTTAAGGCTATTCGATGAATGGTGGTCAGTTTGTAGAACAAATAGTTTTTTTTAATTAAACTTCTTCACAGCCTACGCTATCGCCAGGCAAACTAATCCACCTCATCAAATATCCCTTGATCTTTCGAATGAACACAGACGGCCACTCATCTGCCTGAGGCTTGCTCTCTCTGTAGTGATTCACGTACCTCTCCTAGATGAGGTTATACCTCTTCAAGAGTATTTTCTTCACATTTTCATATTTCAAAGTATCTTCGCGGGGCATTTTAGATTATACTTCCTTGGTTCAACAAGACAAACGTGTGCTTAGTGACAGCGCCGTGTTATTTCTCATGGCTAATTGATGGTTCTAGTCAGTATTTCAAAACTTTTTAAGTATCCATCCAACGGGCCAAAACCCATCTATGAACGGCAGAAGCTTGGGCTGCTTGCGGACCGGTTTTCTGTCCCGTTTGGATTCCCTCCACTGGCTACTTCTAGTCTCTTGCCCTCCAACTTTGCCTCTCTTTCGGCCTCCCTATCCGCTATCTCTCTCTCTATCGCTCTCTCGGCTTCCGTATCTTCTCTCACTCATTGTACTGCTCTCATGTACTCACTCATCTCTTCTCCTCTGAGTTGTAGGGCATC
This sequence comes from Ampullaceana balthica, assembly GCA_944989445.1. Taxonomy (NCBI): domain Eukaryota; kingdom Metazoa; phylum Mollusca; class Gastropoda; family Lymnaeidae; genus Ampullaceana; species Ampullaceana balthica. The sequence continues at coordinate 158,752 of CALYLW010001420.1, forward strand.
TACCAGCGCTATTTTCTCCTCCAGAGTTTTGACTGAAATTCTCGTAGTTTCCGCAGTGTCTGTGTAGTTTCCTTAATCCAGGAATAAGTCCTCAATAAATGTCACAAGCGTCCTAATTGGATAAGATTTAATTTTATGTATCTGTATAATTGCAATCGCAAAATTATTTTTATAAAAATGTTTTTTGTTTTTTTTAAATATCTATAAAACTAATATTTTCTCATTAAAACTTTCTATTTCCCAACGCGAAAGCCTCAGTTTTCTTAATTAACGATTTTTTAAAGGCCAAAGTTAAATGAATGCAATATGAAGCCAACACCATTTTCAATTACTCCCCTTTGATTGTGTGTGTTTTGGTCTTGAAAGTGACACAAATTTCATAATTTTCCGTGCCATAATTTATGTTTTATTTATTATTCCATTCCCCAGAGTGACATACCAAATATTATTAATATCTTTCCTGAACTATAAATTTTACACTCGAAGCCTCATCAAATATCAAGATGAATATAAATAATGGGGGTGAGACTGCAACCAGGCTTATAAATTAGTAAATGTATAACATATATATGTATATATTTCTCTACTGGACTATTTGGATTTCACAACAGCTAAGTTTTTATTTTATTTTTTATTTCGTTATATTCGTTTTATTTTGTACTATTTGTTCGTTGAGGAAGGCTCTTTGCCGAAACGTTCGCTGTTTTGTTACTTCCTGGCAGGCTAACTCATACCCTGTTTATATGTTATACATTTACTAAGATGAAAATAAGGAGTTTGTGGGTGAAAAAAAACCCCTGTCCTGTCATTTTACCCATGGTCTGGGTCATTTTAAGAAATAATCTTTTGTTTTTGATTGGTGTTTGACTCCTGACATTCGTGAAGCTTAGCCATTAGTTTAAAAATAATACATTGTGCTGCTCTCTTAATGATCTGTTCCAATTTTACGTTTTTGCCGCGACGTTTTACTGTCATTTGCTTGTTTTTGTCAAAGTCGAAGTTTTGATGTTGTGGTCATCTTGCGTGACCATCTTCACTCCCACATTGTGCCCATATTTATCTTTGACCATAAAGTATTGTAAGCAACAGAGACATCCCTTTGCATCTGGGCAACACCAGACCTGGTTTCACTCGACTGGCTGGTTACTATGGTGGATTAAAGGGGGGGCTGAACGGGGTAAGGCCAGGGGCATCCAATGATTTAAGGGCCCCCAAACTTATATTGTATATTAAAGGTGGGAAAATATTGCCATGAATCCCTGAAAATATCATAAATAAATTAATAAATTCTCATCTATTTATCAGGAGAATATGTCGAAGAGAGTGAAATACCAGAAATCGTCATCGTTTGTAATATCTAAAAACTATTATGCAGTCAAGAGGAAATCTAGCTGAGGAAAATATACGGATGATTGCTGTAAAGAATCATGTATACAGTAAGAAAAGGAGGCATGGCGCCTTTATAGTACTTGAACATGCTTACACATGTTTACACATGTTTACACATGTTTACACATGTTTACACATGTTTACACATGTTCATGCGCGATAAGGAGAGCGGTTTGACAGAATTGGTTGTGCTATTCAAAAACTAGTGGCTGTGTTTGTTGTTTTGTATGCAAATTGATGTCACAGACAGTGAGCAAGCTTACACAGTGCTTGATTTACCTATTCTTAGGGCCCCCGCCTTCTTGGGGGCCTCCCGGAATTTTTTTTGGTCATATTTAGCTCTGAAATAGAATATATTAATTTCAAAGGCTCAAATACCTTAGGGCACCATCAAGTCTAAATCCGTCCCTGAGCTTACTACTGGCTTCAATGATTGGAATCATGCTCATGAAATGCCTTCGAGTCATGAAAACTGAATGACACATCTTGATGCTATGGCAGCACTAACTGGTGGTAAATAATTCATTCAAATCGACTCTAATATTTTCAAGCAATTTGAAAGTGAAATCCAATATTGGGAAAAAGTTCTTATAAGGATAGTAAGCGGTATATAATTTATTTTTATTCGTGGCCTTCTACTCCGTGGCAAGACTGAACTGTTTGGCTCACCGAGCAATGTAAAATACCTTGGAATACTTGAACTACTGAGTCAGTTTGACACATTTCTTGCTGAACATACCTGCCAACATAGAGAAAAAGGACGTGGACACACATCATCCTTTATTTTCTAATTTATCTGTGAAGAGTTGATTGAACAGATGGGTCAAAAATTATTGTCTATTATTGTTGCTGAAATAAAATCTGCAAAGTACTTTTCGATATCTGTAGACTCCACGCCAGATATTATGTACATGGACCAGTTAACATTGATCATCCGATATGTTATATAATCTGGTCCTGTTGAGCGTTTCATCAAGTTCATACCACACTGAATCAGAATTGACAAAATTACACTTAATCTTTTGGAAGAAAAAGACATTCAAATTCAAGATTGGCGCGGACAGTCATACGACAATGCTGCAAATTTGAGTGGGAAGAGTCCAGGCTATCCTTCGTGAGAAGTGCAGTGTTGCTCATTATGTGCCGCGCACAGCTCATTCGCTTGATTTGGTTGGGAAAAGTGAAGCAGAAGGTTGTCCTGCTGCGGACAGATTTTTTTGCCTTCTGCAAAATCTTTATACCTGGCTTTTTGCATCTACTCATCGTTGACAGGTACTTCAAAAACACATGAAATTGATACCTGTTAACAAAGACTTGTCTGACACAAGATGGTCAGCCCGGCATGATGCTGCAAGGTCTGTTAATAAATCATACCATTAGAATTTTGTAGCACTGGAAAAATTCTTAACACACGAAAATCAGCCACATGACAGTCGACTTGAAGCAGAAGGATTTTGGAGGAAACTTTGATTAACTGGAATTCGCTATTTTACATAAAATTTGGGACACACTTTGTTTTTGAATACAGCCATGCATTTGTTGAAATCTGTCCTTGAGTTTGTTTTAAAAAGTGCGTTCTGAATTTGATTCCTATGATGAAAAAGGAAAGGATAAGTCCGTGGGAAAAGAGTATAAACAATCTTCAATATCATAAAAGAACACACCAAAAGTGTCAGTTTGATGAAAGGCTATCACCCAAAAACGTATTTTCCCCGAGACAAAAATTCAAGGTTGAGGTATTTCTGATAATGATTGATAAATACTCTTCAGCTCTCCAACATAGTTTAGACGCATATAATAAAACAAACCCGTAAAAACAAAGTTTTTGACTATAAATCCCTTATATATGAGACAGAACTAAAAGTATTGATTATGTTCCAACGCTACAAACATTTACAAACTGACACCGAGTGATGTCCCTTGTCTTTAATAAATGGGGGTGGGACGTGAGTGGGTGTCGGCACGACGGTCGGCGTCAACTCAAACTCTCACGTGGAAGTGGAAGAAAAAAACAATAACAAATCGTGAATTTGAATTACATACGTTATATAAGGATAAACTAAAAATGCATTAATTTAATTAGGGTACGTTCGATCAATCTGAAATTTTAATACAATGCATTGTTAGGTGAGACGGGTCCATGTGCCAAATATCAGCTCGATCGGATCACGGAAAGTGGGTCATTTTTTACTTTTGTTTTTCCGCCCGCCCATGAGATGACGACAGAACGACAGAGACGGCGGTGAAGTTAATATAAGGGATTTAAAAACATCCATCCATCAGGTGCCGTGCCCAGAGGCGTAGGCGGTCATGCCTCTCCACAGCTCTCTGTCTTTGGAATAGCCCATCAGCTCCGCTGGTGATTGTCCTCCATGCCATCTTGTCAACCCATTTTTTGTCTCTGTCTGCCTCGATCCCTTTTGCCCTTGGTATTTCCTGTTGCTACTGTGTGTTTTAGCTTGCCTCACCTCATGGTGTGTACAACAATCTAGATTGTCTCTTTCTAAAGTTATACATCTTTTTTCTTGTCTGGACTACTTCTTTCAGAGCGTCTTCCTTGCACCTCTTCTCCGTCGATGGTAATTTTAACATTCGCCTAAAGAACCACATTTTACAAGCTTCCAAACGTTTCTGTAATTCATTTGTGACTGTCAAGGCTTCACATCCATAAAATTAAACTGTTAATGGAAGAATATTCAAGGATTTCGAAGACTGCTTTAATTCAGAATTAGTCAAATTTTCAGAGCTCTTCAAAAAATTTATTGTCCAGCCTCAGGCTCAGAGTTAGGAGCAGGAAGTAGGACAATGCGAAACTAGAAATACATGCACAGAGCTAAAAAGTATGTCTTTGAATTAGCAAAACTGTACATAGTTCTTTCAAAATGTACACATCGCACTTCGCACATATCTCTCAATGATGACATCAAACTGAAGCGGAGAGCGATCATTTTCAAAGTTGAAAAGAATACAAAATGAAGTTAGAAGTTGCATGGGACAACAAAGACTGAGTAATCTCTAATGAGAATTGAAAAGGAACTTGTAAGCTCACTTAGCTTTACTTACTTGATTGATAACTTTGCCATGAGAAAAGTTCGCAAACAAAAGTTTTAGGTGGAAATAAATAATAAATATTTTAATGAATTTTTTATTCATGTAAGTTTATATTAATTAGATTGATTTCTATTTATGTTTTTGTCCTATTACACTCTGCCTTACAAGTTACAGTATTATATTAGCTGCTAGCAATTATTATATTTAAATGGACGCTGTCTTGACCGGGCCCCAGTTTGAATTACAGCCAGGGGCCCCATGCAGTCTTAATCCGCCCCTGCCTGGGATTGAGTATTATCCAATCGTGTCATTCTCGTCAGTTCCGGATTCGGGGAAAATATCTTGCAACACGTGACTCAATATTTGCTAAAACCAACAGAACAGGTAATGGAAGGTATTCCCTGCATCACCAATGTTCACCTGTCGTATGTATTGAGATCTGGTCTACATTGAATTTCATGTTTAATCGGGGGGCTAACATTTTTTTAAAAGGGTTTCACCTAAATTGTGGGTTAAAAGAAATTCAATCTACGCGTTACGTCTAAAAAAACCCTTTTAAAAATATCCTGGTAACCCTAGCATACATTCTGTTGGAGGATATTTTCTAGGGAGTTTGATTTGTGCGTCCTGGGAGATTGAAAAAAACATTTTCTTGAGTAAGTAGAACTTATTTTCAAGATAAAATTATATCTTTTCAGTAATTTGTCTTGTGAAAAATCTCTCTATATAATTCTCTTCATGGTACCATGCGAGACACCACGACGCAAGCAAGTATGTGCAAACAAGCTTGACGAATGACCATCGCTGGGGTCAACTAAACACAATTAACAGTTGGCAAGCGAAGGTAGTGGAGGGGTGACCAACAATGGTCCTTGAGTTTCACTTGCATTGTTCGTTCACAGGAAACGTGAGATTCGTAGTGTACTAGTTATCACGTCCGCCTCATGCGGGGAAGGTCCTGGGTTTAAGCCCCAGCAAATACATTGATTTGTTTTTAATTTTTTTTACAATGTCTGTTTGTGCCCGTTATTTTACCCCTTTATTGCGAAGCATACGCCGCAGACTTGTTCATCATAGACAGTGCAAATAACGGTTAGGGGGAGGGTGAGAGTACAGACACAAAATGCAGCACCAAGTAAATAAAAAATAGCGAGTAAACGTGAAGACATGCACACTGCGGTTGTTGTTACTCGCCTCCCATTTAATACTACCATCCCTTAAACATAAACTGTGATTGGCCCACCCTAGCGAGGGTTAGTCATATTTAGGGTTGTTAATTTCGTGTTGTTTTTTTTTATTTTATTTTGTGGAAAACCGATTATCGATTATGAAACTCCGATTTTAAACCGATTATTCTTTTATAGCTGACTTTATAGAAGTTAGGGGTGTACCGAATTCCGCCTGAAAATGTCTAGAAACTAACCCAACCGACGTTCACTCTTGTTGTTTTGATTTCTTCGTGCTGTAGTTTGTGTCCGTTCTTTCTCCACTTTCTTTGCATTCTGCATGAGCAAGTATGCGGTGTATGCTACGCCGCGGGGCGTCTAGTAAACATTATTTCTCTTCATCTCTGTTTGCGGTGATATTTGGTGGTGAAAAATTTCATAATACACATTTGTAGCGATGTGTACTTAGGATTGGGACCTCATCGGGACACTCAGCGGTGAGGGAATCGAAAAAGAAGTAAAACTTTTATTTGATATAATTACTTTTTATTTAAAAACACAAATACGTGGTACTTGTTGCGGCACATGTAGTTTGTACACAATATTTTTTCGGAAAATGTAACCCTTTTTTAGCTAGTCATTATCTGTTTACATTTTACGTATTAAAAATAAAACCCACGAAATTTAGCTCGTTGATAAACTGGCACTGTAAGATTGATTCCACAGTCCTTGGCAGCAATATTTTGAAAAATCAGGACAAATTTGAGTCTTGTCGGGATGTTAGGGCTAGAAGATTCATGTCAGTAAACGATTCCGATACATCTGGTCGAATGACAACCTTATGTGTAATAGACGTTCGATATTATGTTGTTATTGAAAACCGGTTGGAAGTAGAATTTTTTCCCTTACTTGAGAAACTCTTTTGGTCTATTCTAGACCTAGCCTCTAACTTTTGGGGTTAAGTTCAAGCTGGCCATACACCCCAATAACTACTTTAAGTACTGTAGTTTGTATACACGTAGAGCAGCTCGTCTGATGTTTGGGGTTAAGTTCAAGCTGGCCATACACCCCAATAACTACTTTAAGTACTGTAGTTTGTATACACGTAGAGCAGCTCGTCTGATGTTTGGGGTTAAGTTCAAGCTGGCCATACACCCCAATAACTACTTTAAGTACTGTAGTTTGTATACACGTGGAGCAGCTCGTCTGATGTTTGGGGTTAAGTTCAAGCTGGCCATACACCCCAATAACTACTTTAAGTACTGTAGTTTGTATACACGTGGAGCAGCTCGTCTGATGTTTGGGGTTAAGTTCAAGCTGGCCATACACCCCAATAACTACTTTAAGTACTGTAGTTTGTATGCACGTGGAGCAGCTCGTCATATCATCATCATCAGTCAAGTGACCGTTGCGGTCGTTGGGGGGAGCGCATGGACACATCAACAGATAACGATCTCCACATATGCCTATTTTGAGCGGCGGCCAATAATTCATGCAATTTCGTCCCTGTCCATTCCTTTATGTTGTCCAGCCAGCTTTTCCGTAGTCGACCTTTTCGCCGGCCCCCTTCTACGGTGCCTTGAAGGATAATTTTTGTCAGGGTATCATGTCACAGTACATGACTGAACCATGCAATCTTACGTCTCTTAATTGTTATTATGATGGTTTCTTGATGACCCGTAATAGAGTTTATTCTGTCCCAAACTTTAAAAAAAAACGATGGGATTTATAAGTGCGCCTTAAAATTAATTACGACCAAACTATAAAAACACTTCTTTCTGTCTATACTTTAATGTCTAGAGTAGTATTTTAAAAAACCTTTCCCTTAATATATTACCAATTTCTTAATCATAATTAATTCGAATGCATCTTTCTCTCTCTCGCTCTCTCTCTTTCCATCACTGTCTTTCTCACTCTCTCTCTGAATCTCTGAGTCAACCCCTCTCTCATCTTTTCTCTCTTTCCTTCTTACTCTCTCTACAAATCATTTTCAGTCTCTCACTTCCTCTACCAATCCTTTTCACTCCTTAACTCTCTCTCTCTCTCTCTAAATCTGCTCTTACTCTCTCGCCTACTTTCAATATCAATACCAATCACAGACTCTATTTCTCAGATATCTAAAAACTATCGGATTTGTCAAGTCTCCCTCTCACGCTTTCTTCCGATTTTTCACATTTTTTCTAACTCTCATGTCCACTCTCTCTCTCCTTTTCGCGTCATATCTCTCACTAATTTTCATTGTCACCCTTTTTATCATTATTTCTCACTTTCTCCTTCAATATCTCTCTCTCGCTCTCTCTCTCTCTTACTTTATCTCTGACTCACTATCTCTCCATCTGTATCATCTCCTCTTACTCTTCCTCCCTCTCACATCTTCTCTCACTTCCCCCTCTCTCAATATTCCCCCTCTCTCACTCCTTCTCCATCTCCCTTCTCTCTCATCCCCTCTCAATCCCCCCTATAATCCTCTCTCACTATTTCTCCCTATCTCGTCCACTTCTGTCTACTCTCTCCCTCCATCCATCTTTGTTCATACTCAATCCCCCTCGCTCTGTCTCTATTTCCCCTCACTGCCCCTCTCTCACACCCACAATCCTCTCGTCTCCTTTTACTCAATCTATCTCTTGTCCTATACTACATGTCAACTCCTTTACTCTCTCTCTGTCTCTCTCTCTCTCTCTCTCTGTCTCTCTCTCTCCCCTTCTCACTTACATACCAAATCACCCTTCCTCTCTTCATATATTTCTTATCGGCCCGTTGCACTAACGTCAATAAAATGTATCCCCATGATATTATATCTAATTAATGCATACACAAAATCTCTATCTACCTAGAAAAATGAATAACTCTCCTTAAAATTTTGAAACATAATTGAAGGCTTAACTATGTATCGAGCAACTATTATTAAATAAAAACTTAGCTTTTAAGAGTTATAAGTATTAGACCAAAGACATTTCGTGGTCTGTAAGCATACGAATAAACAATATTTAAAGAGACCTGACCTATACAACCTAAATCATCTCATGAATTTCGGATTTTGTGAACACCCAGTACTATTACTCTACTACAAACTTTTTAATAAATGTGGGCACTAAAAGTAGAATGAACGAATATTTATTCAGTTGCCTGTCGACTTCCTTCTTCCATCAGCAACAATATCTGCCAGGATATAAATGGAAAAGGCAAATAGGATGTACGTGCACTGTGCATATTTGCAAGCAGATTAAGACCTCCAGTGAAGAAAAGGCTATGTGACATTTGTGCAGTTTTGAGATGTTCAAGTTTTAAAGTTTAAAACTATACAGATTTATCATTAATTAACTAAATACATTTTAAGTTTACGTAGGGTCAGAAACGGTATTTTTCAAAATAAAATCTTATTCAGAATTTTTTTACCCTTTATCAGATATTTGGGGTAACTAAAAATAATTGCAAACATACCTATAGCCATTTTTTCCCTTGAGGTCTTTATGTGTTTGAGTAATAGAAATGTTGAAATTTATTTAAACACAAATACTCGGTCCTTTTTGCATCAACCTTTGAAGTTCGTGCTTAAAAAGTGTAAAAAATAATAATAAAACTCAAATTGAAATGTTCATGCTAATTTCTGTGAAACACATCGCGCACATATCGTAAAGGATTTTCTAAGTATAATTTGAATTGATTTTAACAACTATTATTCTAGGTATAAAATGGCTGGGCAAACTGGATAAGTCGAGCCAATGCATGAGGTTCACCCCATTAATTACGATAACGTATCAGATAACAGCTCCAGAGCCCTTCAATGTAGCGAGGACGACACGCATCACTACCACAGCTACAGCCACAGAAGACCCTACGACAGTTGGGTGACTTTTGATGATGGGAGAGAGAACAACAGCAACACCACTGACGCAGCTCATGGTCACGCCGGCTACAGGGACCACCACGACCTGGATAGATCAGAGGGCTTAGAGCAGAACCAAGGATCAAGCGGGAGAGAGAGGGCGTATCACAACGTAAGTTTTGAGATAAAACATAAAACTTAGACTAGTCAAAAACCCTGATAACTTATTTGAAATGTGTAAGGCAAATAGCTACTACACTGGTTGTGTCACCATAAACTTGACAACGGAAAAAGGTCAAAATTATATTTAGCTGTCAGGTAGATCGGTGACAATGCTGTTGTAGTCAGGTAAAATAGACCTAATATATATGTA
>CALYLW010001420.1:168697-188891 GCA_944989445.1 Ampullaceana balthica
ATATTAGAAGACCACAAGGGAAGAAACGGCTAAGTGACATTTTTGAAATTTTGTAGTTAACCTTTGTATCTGATAGAGGATCGAAAATTGAATGCTATGAATTAGGTTTTATGAAAAAACTATGTCCCCGACTCCATTAAAAATTCAAATCTATTTAGTTAATTTCTAAGAAATCTCTATAATTTTGAACTTTTAAACTTGAATATCTCAAAAACACACAAATGTGACATTGCCGTTGAGCTCTAAGTTTTATTGATATTTATTGTGATCGATTGTGGGATTTAATGTGAGATATAAAATTTGATCAACAAACACAAAAGTTCTGAGTCCCCCTGTGTGACTACTTAGTTTGTGACTAAAAAATTACTTTCTGCTTTTTCATGCGAAATTCTACATTCCTCACTGCAGCTGGGCATTCTTTTAAAAAACATTTTTTTGTTCATTTTATTTTATACTTTTAAGCGTTAACAAAAGAATTTGTAAAACTTAATTTCATTCATGAAGTCCTGTTGAATGTCCTGTTAGCCAAGTTCATCTAGAGACGAAATTTGTGACCAAATTTGACATTTTCTATAAACATAAACTTACACATTCTTAACTCCTTTCCATATGTGCGCTGATCCACTTAGCAGACATTTTTTTCACAACACATGGATTGTCTATATAAGACATTTATGATTTCGCTTGTACTATCTCCAATGATTTTCTATACACACTACACATATCATATACACAACACGACTATGCATCACGGGAAGTGTGTCATTTTTTACTTTTGTTTTTCCGCCCGACCGACCGCCTGCGAACGCCTCTGAAAACGTGCACACAAATAAATTTTAAAAAAAACGTAAATAAAAAAACCCGTAAAAAACCAAGTTTTTCACTATAAATCCTTTATGTACGAGACGTAACTAAAAGAATGTTCATTATAATACGCAGCGCAAGACCAAATTTCAGCTCGCTAGCTTACGAGCAAGTATGTTATAAATCGATAAAAAGTTTTGGCGACAAGCTAGGGCGGGCGGCCGCAGACACCACGAGTTAATATAAAAGATTTAAAAACCAAGTTTTTCACAATAAATCCTTTATGTACGAGACGTAACTAAAAGAATGTTCATTATAATACGCAGCGCAAGACCATCCAAAAATACAAAATTGCAGTTGTGTCGTAAAGCATGTTTAACATAATGCGCACCGATCAGGAATATGTTTATAAAAAGTGTTGTCAATAAAATACGCACCTTATTGCACGACAGAAAAGTTGTTCAATATAATACGCACCACGACACTCTATCTCAAAAAAAATAACATGATACATAGCTATAAATAAAATAATCTAAATATTCAATAATTTAATTACAGTACATGCGATCGATCTGAAATTTTGACACATAGTTTTTATCATCGCTACGAAACTGCCTGCTAAGTTTCAGCTCGCTAGCTTACGAGGAAATGGGTTAAAAATCGATCCAAAATTTTGGCGACCGACAATCAAGCAATCAAGGGTTCAAACAACTAGACACCACGAGTTAATATAAAGGATTTAAAAAAGAAGGGGAGAGTCTGAGATTACTGAGAAGATTGCACAACAATGAAACACGCTTCTTCTTCTTTCTTCACATCCTTTACCTCTATTTAGTGCGTCTCTGTGCGGTGCGCATAGTGCGGTGCGGTGCGTGTGTGCACACTACTACAAATATCTATGTATAGACTACATCTTGCTTGCTTTAGTTTCTGGTGAATTATATTGATAGACTAGGGGTTGTAGGGCGCCTATGGCGCACACTTTTTTTGTCAAAACCCCAGGTAACTTATAATAAATAAATACGAAATATTAAACTTCCTGAAATGTACACAAAGTATTTTATAATTATAAATCCTGAAATCCTATTTTTACATCATTCACTTTTCCAAAATTAAGATATAAGCTAAAAGAATGACGTCATATAATATATATTTTTCACAGTGCGTCTTTAATTTGTAATTAATTTGCACACCTTTTGATGCACACCTTTTTCTAAATATAAGATCAAACAATGACGTCATGTTAAATATTTTTACAGTGCTAATAATCACCACACGATCTTTTAACTGCTATAGACTGTTGTACATCGTTCCTCAGCGTTCCACATCCGGTGACTTGGGCTTTTATATTTAATTTATTATATAGCCAACATCTGATGTGTATTACAATTAATTTGCCCGTAATCGCTGCACCACAATGCATCGATGCAAATATAGTTTATAAATTTCGCTTTTCTTAATGAAATTTAGGTGACATGATAAGAATTGTTAATTCATTTTAAACTCTTTTCAAATTTTATTTACAATAATATGAAACATATTATTATTAGCTTGTCTGACAATAAAATAATTCCTTTTGTATTTAAACAAAAATTTAAAAACAAAAATAAAACAAACAAATAAAAATACATTTTAAGTGTTGCATTAATTATTCTTACAAAAACTATGACATTTATATATTAAGGTAATTTTTTATGTATCTTTAACTTATTTGCACACCATGTTACTGTATGGTGGATTAATTCATATATGTAAGTGGCAGGCCACTTGATTTCAATCCCTATGTTTAGGGATACAATAACAATGACATTTAAGCATTCGTACCTACAGGTTAACACTAACAGCAAATAATAATAATTTTAAAAAATAAATATAATATAAATACATACTCATACATATATATATATATATATATTTATATATATATATACATTATATAAAATTTATGCTATGTTAACGTTTTCCCATGTTCTATAAAAATTAGTAACTTGATTGTAGAAAAAAATCAACATAAAATTTATTGACTTTGTAACTCACATAATCATAGAGAGAATCATTGACTATAAATATCATTTTTATATCATTGATAAAAAGGGGGACCAACATTAGACACCTTTTATTGTCAAGATACTTTTTTTAAAAAAAACATTTCATAGTTCCAGTCTTTGACGATGAACAACATAGGTGAAGTAAAGTAGTTACCGCCCACGACCATCAAAACCAGTGAATACATGTGATTATTATTTTTAAATTTGTTGGATGACTTGTTAATTAATTAAATAATTCTGGCTGCCTTCATGTCCCCTTGTCAGACATCTTTAAATCGCAGACGTGGGCAACCTGTCTTCCTCTTTCCCGATGCAAGTTCTCCATATAGGAGTTCCTTAGGGAAGCGACCAGGGCTCATTCTTTTAACATGTCCTAGCCATCTCAAGCATTTTTCACTAAGGATAGAGAACATGCTTTGGGTATTGGCAAGAATCAGGAGCTCACTATTTGGCACGTTGTCTTGCCATTTAATGCCAAGGATGTGACGCAGGCACCATAAGTGGAAGCTATTAAGCTTGCGCTCATGGGATGTATAAGTGGTCCATGCCTTGCTCCCGTAAACAGCGTACTGATGACGTAGACTTGATAGACACACAGTTTGATTTTCTCCGTTAGCTTGGTGTTTTGCCAGACCCGTTTATTTTGTTTAGCCATTGTGGCAGCTGCATGGTCAATTATACTGTTTATTTGGTCCTCGATGGACAGTGTATTGGAGACTTTGGACCCCAAGTAGGTGAAGCGGTCCACAACCTCCAAGTTTCCATTATCGATATTGATGGTAGGAGGAGAACATGTGTCATTAACTAAAATGGTTGTCTTTTTCAAGTTGATTTGCAGACCAAATTCTTTTCAGGCATTGGAGAAGCTGGGCGTGAGTTGTTGCAAACCAGTTTCTGTGTGTGTTATCGTTGCCGCATCATCCGCAAAGAGTAGCTCGTGAATTAGGACATCTGTCGTTTTGGTCTTGGCTCGGAGGCGGGCAGTGTTGAAAAGTCCTCCATCAGCTCTGCTGTGTAACCATATTCCATCACTTTTATTCTTGAATGCGTATCGAAGCAGTACATAGAAGAATATTGCAAACAGTGTGGGTGCGATTACACAACCTTGTTTAACTCCGCTGCTGACTGGCAAGGCTTCTGACGTAGCTCCATCGAACTGCAATGTGACTGCAATGCGACTGCCTACTTTAATGGAACCGAATTCATGCTAAATGTTTTAGAGCTGTATGCCATACGTAGCCTCATGTTGCTATCACGTCTGTACAGGGAAAATAGTTCACCGGTACCTGATGCAATTGGAAACTTTCTGCCGGTCCGCCATACTAAAAACTTTGAGAATCACTGATCTAGTCCATCCGCTGGAGAATATAGTTTCTTTCTTATTCAGCATATCGTGTTGTTCTTTTTTTGTTATTGCACACCATTGTGTTGTTATATAATGCATAATTTCATTTGTATTATCAATTGGTCAATGTCCAGGCGCTTAGAAAAGACAAAGAACGACCAACCGGTTTAACGGGAGTTGGATGTGAAGCGACGAATGGGGTAGGTCGTTGTTGAGTAAGACTCGTCTTAATTATACAGACGTCCCTTCTATACAGAAGAATATTGCGTCCACACACCATGCTGGTCTGTTCGCAAGTGACACAGCGTTTACGGCTATGAGGGACCACACTATTCACAGCCGCCTTTGTTTCCCGTAACTAGTGCTAGGTACCCATTAAGGGGCTAGGTGACTCAGGGACACCCTTAGCCCTTGGAACAAATCCCTGAAACACAGACCACAACAGTAGACAAAAATCCAAATGAAACGAGCCATTAAGCCTCTCTGGCTTCAGATGAATATGGCTGGCCCATCAGTATAGGTTATATATAGCAATAATGAAGGCTTGTTATCGGTGTGGTAGTTTTATTTCCTTGTGCTATTTGTCAGATATATACAAAATCCCTGACTGTGGCTATATCATTTCAAAGAAAGACAAAAATAAAAGCTTACGGTAATAATCATAATAATATTTATATCATTAATAATCTATATATATAATTATATTCGTGGTCGGACCCTGCGAGACAACAAGAAGCTGCATGCGCAACAGATACTAATTTTAGAAAGCAGTGCACCAAATTACTGCACCAATGCATCAAAAAGTGTGCAAATTAAATATGCGCTGTAAAAAACAAATTATATGACGTCATTGTTTTCGCTGATATTTTAATTTTGGAAAAGGGAACAATGTAAAAAAGAGGATTTGATGATGGTTAATTATAACATCAAAAAACAAAGTGGGCGCCATAGGCGCCCTACCACCCCTATTATAAAATACTTTGTGTGCATTTCAGAAAGTTTAATATTTCGTATTGATCAAACAAGGACAAGTTAGTTGGGCTTTTGAAAAAGGTCGGCGCCGTAGGCGCCCTAAAAAGTGCATTAAAGGGGTAAAAGAACTCTCCATGAGCAAGTCTGCGGCGTATGCTACGCCGCGGGGCGTCTAGTGATAGTATAGTACAGTACCCCAGCAAGCAGCAGGGCTCACAACGCTCCACTTAATAATAATTACACACATGTATGTATCAATGTATTCAATTTTTAACTTTTATATCCTAATTACAAAATACATATAACGACTTGATGGTGCAGATAAGCTACATTTGTCATTTATATAAATATTTGATTGATGTTTATTTAACCTTGAAAATAAAGTTTGAAGAGATGTGGCTTAAGTGTAGTCTTTAAGGCCTTAGTATTTGAAGAAATAATCCTCCTATATAATAAAATGCAATTTCTGTTCGGTCATCGATAGCGAATTGTCACTCGCACTCCTACAGACTCCTACTGCCAATCACTGGGGGAGAAAAATAATGCCTCATTTACGTAATGAATGACGTTCAAAACGAGTTATTTGTGGTGCAGTTTTTTTCCAAGAGTTTATTTTTAGCTGTTCGCGTTGGGATTTGTATTCAAAAACGTTGTATTTAAGGGTTATTTATTATAACTCTGGACACACCGCGGTGTGTGGGGGGGGGGAGGTAGGATCTCTGGACAGACGGGGGTGGGTAATGTAGTGATGTCCTTCCATGAACCTCACAGGTCATCCTACACTTATTCCCGTCCTGGGACGGGCTTTTTTGCTAGTCATAAAAATGCAATAACCATTATTCTGTTACATTGTCAAAGGAGCACAGTGAATATGGACATAGACCTTCACATCTATACGGCAATACTCGGGCCAACGCAGCTGAAGATTCAGATGACGAGATTTTGCCCCACGGCGACGAGTGGACTTCCGACTATGGACACCACAAGCCCCCTTCCTACTACCCGAGTCATGCCTCCCAATGGGACCCGCCTCAGCCCCGCCACAGCGGTCAAACCTACCCCATCCCGCCTGTGTATGGTTATGACCAGCCACCAGCCGACCACATGCAATGGAATCAACCGCGATATCCAGGACAACCTGTTCCCGAGGGGCAGGTGGGGACATTTAATAATAATAATAATAAATAATAATAATAATAATAAATTGATTATTTATATAGCGTTGTATCCCAGTAAGGAACTGGGCTCACAGCGCTTTACATGAAAGAAATAACATACTTATAAGTATTAAATTAACATTCATATCACAACAAACACACACAATTACAATACATTATACATAAGCTACGTTAATCATTTACAAGAAATGTTGTTTCATCAATTTTAAAAATAAATTTTGAAAAGATGTGTCTTAAGTGCAGTCTTGAAGGACTTGGTTGTTTGAATACCACGTATGTGTAATGGTAGAGAATTCCATTGTTTGGCTGCACAAAAAGAGAACGACCTTTCACCAAACGTTTTGGTACGTGTCGTAGGAACAGAGAGAACGCGTGTGTCTACAGAAGATCTTAGCTTGCGAGTGGGTGAGTAGACCGACAAAAGTTCAGTAAGATACGATGGGCTTGAGTCCGAAAAGAAATTGTGACAGAGAACGGCCAGTTTGTAATCAATACGGGCTTGTATAGGCAGCCAATGAAGTGAGCGAAGAAGTGGAGTAACATGGTCATGTTTTTTTGCATTGAGCACCAGTCTGGCAGCTGAATTTTGAACTTTCTGTAGTCTTTCAATGCATTGTTTTGGCACACCTGACAGAAGAGAATTGCAGTAATCCATACGAGCCAGTACAAGAGCACAGACTAGTGTTTTTGTGGCACTAACTGTTAAGTAATGACGGATTGAGCTGATCTGACGAATGGCAGTGTAGGCAGAGCGACAGATGTGATTGATTTAACCCAAACACCTTTAACCAGACGAGCCAGTCGTACGTCTGCAACCAGGTAAAGCTGTCACTAGAATTGTCGTAATAACATCAATCAATAAATTTACCTAGTGACTTGAGAAAGGACTAAACCAGTGGTTCCGTGCGCATTTCGTGCGCATCAAACTTGAACTTTCAATAAACCAACTATTTTAATTGGTTATAGCTTTGGAAATTACTCTAGTTCTGCTTTCTTTTCTAGGTAAAACATTGTATTCAGTGACTGATAACACATAAGATCTGTGTTAAATTAGTAGAAAAAGGATTCAGATACTATTTTATTTATTGTTATTTATTTAAATTTTCATAATAACAAAAATGGATCACAATGTGCGCAGACCCCTTGACGTTGTTCAGGGCCCAAAAAATCAATTTTAATTTTTCAAGGACCCCCTGGACGGTACCAGGAACCCCTAGGGGTCTGTAGGGACCACTTCGGGAACCAATGGACAAAACAATTACTAATACTACTATAACAGGATTTATATCTATAAACATAATTCAACAGGACAAGCACAAGACGCGTGCAAGAATGACGAATGACCCTTGCAATGGTTGACCAATCACAGTTTATGGTTGGCAAGCGATGGTAGTAAAGGGTGGGGGTAGGTAACAACAACCCCAGTGCGCATATCTGGAGACTAACAGTTCAACCGTTCTTTGCACTATCTATGAGCAAGACACATCTTTTCAAAAAATTTATTTTCAAAATTGATGAAACACCATTTCTTGTAAATGATTAACGTAGCTTATGTATAATGTACTGTAATTTTGTTTGTTTGTTGTGATATGAAAGTTAAGTTAATACTTATAGGTATGTTATTTCTTTCATGTAAAGCGCTGTGAGCCCAGTTCCTTACTGGGATACAGCGCTATATAAATAATCAATTTATTTTTTTTAAATTTTATTTTAAGTCTGCGGCGTATGATACGCCTCTGGTCGTATCTAGTTAATTATATTTGTTTTCTACAAGTGTGTAGGTTACTTGTTCCTGCACTTGGTCTCATGGACATGTTGATTACATAGTCTTTATTTTTTAGAAATAAACATTTCTTTATATTTATTGCATCATTGATAGAAATTCTTTTTGATTATTTTTTCAAAAATAAAAATGGAATAACGATAGTAACTTTCACTAATTCTACAGCAACGATAGTCCTAAAAAGTTTTAATTTATAGCGATAATGGCTCCATAATACAATGGATTGTTTTTGGAAATATTATTTCATGTACATTTTCATGATTTATTCTGTTTTTAAAATGAATTTATTCCGAATCAATCCAAGTAATTAAGGCGTAATCAAGAATTGTAATACTTGCAATACAAACAACGCTGTATTGCGGATGTCTCAAAGTGTGTAGTGTACTATACTCGCTAGCGATGATTCCTCTGAGTTTAGTTGGTTCAAATGCTAAAAAAAAATAAACTCATGTGCTAATTACCCATATTTGATGTGGAAAATGTTACATTCACAAGCACATATACACAATGCATTATTTTTATTATCAAAACTTGATGCGCGGTAACTCTAAACTACGGCGCGGTGGCTGGCAGGTAGCTGAGCGGCCACGCAACCAAGAGGTATAACATCACTCGTAGATAGCACCTGTGATTTTACCAATTTTGGTGCATGAAATAGTTTAGGGTTATCTTTAGGCAGATAAAGTATTCGCTACCTTCAGTTATTTTAAAATGTAAAATAAATGAATTTTCCCCAACAAAATATGCATAGCATTAATTGAGAATAAAACAATCGTTCAAAAGATTTATTTCGATTAAAAAAATAAATTAAAATTCATTTAGAATATATAGCAGCAGAACATTTTGAATTGAAATCAATGAAAGGGTTTTATACTTGGAATCTATTCCATTTCAAGAGAGCAAACTTGGTCTCACCCGTAGTAACATGCAGACAAGGTTTTAAAATATAATTCTGGTCTAATCTTGTTTTAAAGAAACATGTTTACAAATGTAAAAAAGTACCCATTTTAATATTTGCTTTTTATTTTGTGAATTAGCATAATTTCAGCCATAAAGAATTATTTAAAAATACAACAAAACTACAATACATGAGACTTAGATTGATTTAAAATAAAGCCAGTTTTCTTATACTTCAGCCAGTTAGTTACCCCAGTGGCGAAAATCCCTGACTACTTCGCTGTGAGCTTCATCGTAATGATCTTCTGTTCGTTGTCGTTTGGCCTGCGGGCAATGTGGAGAGCCTACTTGGTAACTATGACAAATTGCTTTCATTTTTCTCACAGTATTTAGCATTTCTTTTACATTTGTTCAATATTTTTTTCAAAAAATTATTTAAAAATTATTTTTTAAAGGTGATAACTGTTATTTTAAGAGGTAAAAGTCAATGCCACTGGTAAAAACAAAAATCATCACGTGATATGTGACACACTAGCGGACATATTTTGAGGACTGATTTTGTTAATGAGTAAAGATTACAAAGATAGAAAACTATAAATGGTATATATTATCCTCTCCAGCAAGCAAAAATACGCATTTCTAAGAGATGGACATTATGTACAGTAATATTCTATTTAATCGGATTCCTCACGATATCCGCCTTCCCCAAATCCAGGACTCGACTACTTCATTATCACATTTTAACCAAGTTTTGGAACAGATATTTAGAGTGCGGAGGTTGGGGGGTTGGCAAATTCAAAACTGAACAACAATCAAATCGTTTCACGATTTTTAAACGGGAAACAAAAAATTCGTAGGCTTTCACCACAGCAGGAAACTGGATTCAATTATCTTCTGCGGGCAAGGAGTAACCCGTAAATGATGTCATGTGATGTTTGCCTATTTTTTCCCCCCCCCTAAAATTACAGTAAAAAAAAATTGCACCCCGCTCAAACATGACGTCACCGTCTAAATAAACATCTACATTACCATCCACATATACCATCTACATCACCATCTACATCACCATCTACATCACCATCTACATCACCATCTACATCACCATCTACATCACCATCTACATCACCCTCTAAATACCCATCTAAATTACCACCCACATCACCATCATCTCCATCACCATCTAAATCACATCTAAATTACCATCTACCTCACTACCTTTGATATTCATGTACGTCTACTGATGTTCCCACTGACCCACATTTCATTAACATCCTCAGGCCAACGAAGCTAAAAGACAAGGCGATTATGTCAAGGCCATGGAGTACGCCCAGTCGTCAAAGAGATGGTATATCTGGGGAGTGGGGGTGGGACTTGTGGTCCGCACCCTAGTGGGTGTGTTCATCTACTTAAGGTTACATTCCCGCTACTGATAACGTTGCTAGTTTGCCTTAGTCAGGCAAAGTATCACCAAGACTGAGTTTTAGATCAATTGTTCTGTTGCAAAAAATATTCCGTCTACTTCGTCTTTATATTAATATCAAGGACTAAAATTGCTTCAGAAAAAGATAAAACTGTGTCTTTCATAGAAAAGATTCTTTCATTGATTCAAAATAAAGAAAACTATTTTTTCCTAATGTAAATGTCTTCTTTCCACACAAAGCTAAAGTATCAAACATACTGCATTAACAACTATTATAAAAGTATTTCGTTTTACGTTTTTAAATAACGCTAAAAGCTGTCGCATTCTTCTCAGAATTAGAGACAATGTTGGGCTTAGAAGATAATTTTGAATAATCTGGCCAGATCGGTGGTCAATTTTGACAGAAGGGAAACAATTCAATTTTTATCACTTTAAAGTTAAAGGGACAAAATTATCCCTGACCTGTCACGTGTACTTCATAATTCTCTACTTCCTCCAAGCTTTGATTTATCGTTACCTCTTATTTCCAGTGTGAGCATCCTTGATTTGTGTCATTTAAAGTAGTTCCTACAGAACGATATAAACATAAAAGTTATTGCGCTTTCATTGTCGAACAAATTCATCTCCAATAAAAATTTACATAAATAATATAATAGTCCAAGTCACTGGCTGGCTGGCTGGCTGGGTGACTGAAATGATGTGGAACGCTGAGGAACGATGTACAACAGTCTATAGCATTTGAAAAATCGTGTGGTGATTAGCGCTGTAAAAATATTTAATATGACGTCATTGTTTGATCTTATATTTAATACAAGGTGTGCATCAAAAGGTGTGCAAATTAATTATAAATTAAAGACGCGCTGTAAAAAAAAATTATTTGACGTCATTGTTTTAGCTTATATTTTAATTTTTGAAAAAGGAACGATGTAAAAATTGGATTTGAGGATTTATAATTATGAAATACTTTGTGTACATTTCAGCAAGTTTAATATTTCGTATTTATCAAACAAAAAGGAAGTTTTATATTTCGTATTTACCAAAGAAGGATACGTTTCTTGGGCTTTTGACAAAAAACAAAGTGGGCGCCGTAGGCGCCCTACAACTCCTATTATTAAATACTTTGCGTACATTTCAGAAAGTTTAATATTTCGTATTTATCAAAAAAGGATAACTTAGTTGGGCTTTTGAAAAAGGTTGGAGCTGTAGGCGCCCTAAAAAAATTGGGCGCCGCAGGCGCCACGGCGCCCCGGCACAATCTAGTTATTACTATTTTTCGTGAATTATGTCTTTTTTTGGGGTTAAATATTAGAATAAAATGTACAATAATTGTACTTTAAATCTGTCTGAGGTGTGCATCATCATGTCCTATGTGCAGGCTACAAATGAAAATAGCTCATGAGTCTTTCAATTTCAATCAATCGAATCATTCCAGGAAAGTTTACATCTTGGTTATTTAACCATAAAATGTATGTTAAACTTAGATTTTATATAAATGTAACAAAAAAAAACAAAGACAGAAAATGATTTTTCATGTAGTTTTTCCAAAACTTTAAAAATAGTGTACTGATTGAAGAAAATGGAAAAAAAATCACGACAACATATAATATACACAACAAGTTTAAAATAATACATTATTTTCGTTTTTAAAAGAACCTGTCTTCCGAGTATCAATAGAGCATTTGTCCGGCTATATATATAAATATATATATATATATATATATATATATATATATATATATATATATGTATATATATTAAGGCTGTTAACGATTAATTTAAATTTAATCGTTAACCTTTGAAAAATTAACGATTATTTTCGATTAAAGCCAAAAATTAACATTTATGATGTCATAAGTAACACTTGTTAAACGTTCTTGTTGAAAATCTAAATAACACTGGAATGCCTCCTTTATATGTCATCTTTTAACCAACTACGCAAAAAGACAAGTCTAGTGTGTTGACATTATTTGGTTCAAGTGATAAGCGGGTCTAATTGACAATATAACCAGCCAAACTGGACAATCATTCACATGGAACTGAGGTAACTGGTATGGAGAAAACGGTCTTGGGAAGGAATCATATTATCGGATATCAGTGTTCATTGTGTTTCCACCATTTTTGAGGGTTAATGGATTCATCGAACTTTCATCTCCATTTTTTAACGCAGAAGTTCACAAGAAGAGCTGTCGTCATTTTCTGTCTCTGAGTCAGACTCCATTACTGCCATTAGCTTTATACGCTTTTCATTTGGTTTGAAATTAGGCGAAGTCTTAGAACCATGGTAGGCAAACTTTATCAACATTTTGAACATTCCTGTCAGTGTAATCGTCAGGAAATTTATTATATATCGGCCGCTATTTTTTGTTAATTTAAAAAAAAATTTGACTTCCAATAATTTGTAAGTTATGGATCAATTAATCGTTACAAATAATTTAATCGTTAAAACTTTTTAACGATTTATTGAGAAATAAATTGTTAATTTCCGCCCCCTAATATATATATATATATATATCTTTAATATATAAATGTGAGTTGATGTTTGTATGTTTGTATTTTTCACTTTTTCAACTGTAAGTTACACACTTACGGAAAAAACAATGGACGGTTCCTTTTAACCTGCAAATTGTTTGAGTATAGTTTTTTTCAATTGTCCCCTTTAACTGAAAGCCGTATATTAAAAAATCAAAAAAAGTATAGACAAAGAGTGAAAAATTAGACATCAGTTCCATATTGAACAATCTAACGCGGACGTTCAAAACGAGTTATTTTTGGTGTAGTATGTTTTTTTCCAATACTTTATTTTGAGAGGTCCGCTTTGAAAGATATATTATTGTCAAATAACGGTGCACACATTTTAGTGTACGCATCTTAAATTTAGCTGTGTAATCAATATACATAATTCCCGTTGTCTGTATGTATGTATGGATGTAATTCTCTTGATTTGTTTTTTTCGGGCTTACCCATTAAATTCCTTCTCGACTTTATTATAAAAGTTTGAGCTTATATTTTAATACAAGGCGTGCATCGGAAGGCGCACAAAAAGGTGTGCAAAATAATTATAAATTAAAGACGCGCTGTAAAAAAAAATATTATTTGACGTCATTGTTTTAGCTTATATTTTAATTTTTGAAAAGGGAACGATGTAAAAATTGGATTTGAGGATTTATAATTATGAAATACTTTGTGTACATTTCAGCAAGTTTAATATTTCGTATTTATCAAACAAGGATAAGTTACTTATGTTATTGAATCCCGATGTCTGTATGGATGAAGTGCTGTTAGGTGGCACTACGATCGATTTTGTTTTATAGTGCTGTTTTAACCAAAAAAGATTCCGTCATTTTTTGGAGGGTTATCTCTAGTATTATTATAACATTTATATTTGGTTTGGCTTTTACATAAGATATATACAATTATACAATTTAAACTTTGGCTACCGGACTTATTAACATAAGTAGATTGAACTACATAAAGTAAACCTTAAAACGCTTAATTATTGTATTTCGAATTGAATTTGTTATGTTCATTCCTTTGTAGTTTGAATAACATTTTTAAAATAAAGTTTAGTCATCGTTTCACATGCGTTTATTTACCGACAGTTGACTCAAAAAAAATTCATTCCTTTATGTAATTATACCAATTGCATAAAGCCGTAAATTTAAATCGTAAATGTAGAAAAAAATATTCCAACTGAAATGTTATTTCCATATTAGAACAGCTATAAATACGTTGAAAAGTGGATTTATTTTTGGTCCAGTTGTTATAAGCAGGCTTTTTTTAAAGAAAATTTCTATTACCATTAAAATTTAATATTATTGTCAAAATACGGTGTGCACATTTTCTTGATTTCGTACAGATAAGACAGCTTTAGTTTCTTTCAATTATTGTAGAAAGTACATTTCATATTTAATTTATTGGCGTTATAGGTTAAGTAGATTTTGCCTTTGAGGGGGGGGGGTGGCGTAGGGCCATATTATCTTTATCCCATAGATGCGGTTACAAATATTGTATTACTAACAATTGTGTTACGATGCAGTGTCGTAAATATATATATGAGCTTTTTGAGTGAAGAGAGTGGTACCGATCTTTTGGAAAACTGTCAACAAAACAGTGGCCTTTTTTCATGGATACAAAAAAAAACAACAACAAATAATCAAACAAACAAACACCAACTGAGCTTTCTATATTAGACATGTGTTTAAATTTTTTTTCTATTTTTTTTCAAGATGTATTGGATTAATATTTTCTATGTTTTAATGAAATTGCGATTTTTTATATGTAATTAATTAATAAATCAACATTAAATTAAAAACCATACATGTAGCGAGTTTATTTTAGGTGTAAAGCGATGGCCTATGTTAAATAAACTGACGCTTCAAAAAGTTTTACTTAGGCTATATATGCACTATACATTATAAACTTTCTTTAATGAATGTATTTACAGAGGTTTACTAAATTTAATAAAGTGATCCTGAAAACGCTTAATTAATATATAATGTGAATTGAACATGTTATGTTCCTTCCTTTGTAGACGGAATAACACAGGCCATTATAAAAGACCAAACTTAGTACATATAAACCTGATAAGCCATTTGAAATTCTAAATCGAATTGAATTCCTTCGTGTCCGTGGTAAAAAAAAATTTCTTCTTAAAATGTTATATCTCTGTTTCACAAACGATTTTAACGAATTGATAAATCTGATAAATAACTTGGAAAATAAAAAATGTAATAACCAGCAACTAATAATGGGGAAAAAGGGTCAGCACACTCCCACTACATAGTGCGTGTATATTTCTTGTATATATATATATTTAGTCCTACAGCTTACGTCAAAACCACAGCCACGGCTAAGAGGTCACGCTTTCAAAGCATTT
The DNA here is from genome assembly GCA_944989445.1 of Ampullaceana balthica. NCBI lineage: Eukaryota > Metazoa > Mollusca > Gastropoda > Lymnaeidae > Ampullaceana > Ampullaceana balthica. The sequence continues at coordinate 184,021 of CALYLW010001420.1, forward strand.
GTCATTGATTTATGCTGCACCATTATATAAAAAATTGAATCTTTGTCATGGAATCTTAAGAATTGAAACAAAGAAAAACAAACACAGTTAAACCAAACAAAAATTACAAAATTAACATGGAATCGTGTGTTAATGAAGTCCCTAATAAGAAAAACCCGTAAAAAACCAAGTTTTTGACTATAAATCCTTTATGTACGAGAAGTAATTAAAAGATTGTTCATTATAACACGCAGCGCAAGACCATCCAAAAATACAAAATTGCAGTTGTGTCGTAAAACGTGTTTAATATAATGCGCACCGATCAGGAATAGGTTTATAAAAAGTGTTGTCAGTAAAATACGCACCTTATTGCGCGACAGAAAGGTTGTTCAATATAATACGCACCGCGACGCTCTATCTCAAAAAATAGCATGATACATAGGAATAAATAAAATAATCTAAAAAATCAATAATTTAATTACGGTACATGCGATCGATCTGAAATTTTGATACATTGTTTTTATCATCGGTACAAAACTGCCTGCAAAATTTCAGCTCGCTATCTTGCGAGCAAGTGGGTTAAAAATCGATCAAAAGCTTTGGCGACAAGCAAGCAAGCAAGCAAGGTCGGCCGCAGACACCACGAGTTAATATAAAGGATTTAAAAATCCACAAAAACTTAACATTTATGAAAAGATAATGTTACAAATAATGAGAACATGAAACTATATTGCTAAATTGCATATATCAGACCTATACTAGAATATGCATCTTCTTTATGGGATCCATCTACAGAAGGAATCATTATAGATAAACATAAAACAAACTCTCCTTCTTCCCGTCTGGAATTCGGGCGTGGATGTGTTGCCTGATAAATTACCCGAAAAATCTGAAACACTATCAACATATAAAACTCTTCTAAAAATACAAGACTAGACATAGGACGCAATTATCTACAGTATCGAAGGAGAGTCTGTAATAGATCAGATAATAAAAAGAGAAACAACATTCATTACCGATGAATATTGACATTTGACAAGTTTAATTCACTTAGTTTACTTAACACATAAACGATAAGGTATTCTCTTTCTTCCTCTCTGGCAATCTGGTATGGAATTGATTTACTGAACAAGCAAGAAAAACATGCTCATTAGCAATATGCAAGACTACATATTATATAAACCATGGTTAACCGTACAACTAAGACGCAACAAACTTTAAAAAAAAATTATGTAAGAGAAGATAACCAATAGTTAGTTTCCTTTTCAGAGGCACGGTGCAGACAGAATTTAAAACTCAATTGAATCGGCGGCACAAAAATTGTTGGACAGTTTTCCAAAATTTTTGAAAGAGTATGAAAAAACAGAAATTGTTAGACTAATTTTAAGATTTGTTTTCTTTCATAGAGTATTTGAACAACAGATCACAAGGAGCATGCTAGTCTAGCATGGAAAGTGTTTAGACCTGGTCACACGTACACATTTTGATCAAAACTTCGTCTTGTCACAACTTTCAAAATATTTTTGTATTATTACGCTTTTACCATATCACGTGAACAAGCACTAAAAAACCCTTAAAGTTCAAAGTTCATCGATAAGGGCAATTTAAAAAAAACAACTGACTATGACGTCATCAATTAATCAAATTTTTAATAATTACTGATGATCAAACAAACTTTCATGTATATCAATTTTCAATTTATTATTATTATTATTATAGACCCGAATTCTTATTTTTTAAATATAATTATTTAATAAGCGCCTGTACTGTAGTGTGAATCTAGTGCTATTACAAAGAAATACTTTATGCGAAACTGAAATACGTCTAAATACTAATACTAATAAAAGTTTTAGCGCTATTGAAGAAATCATTCATTCATTCATAAAAGAAATGCACCCCTATTGATTATTTATGTTAAAGTTTAACTCAAAACAAATTTCCATTTACAGTTATTACAGCACAAAACAGACCCATGAGTTCGCACCAATATGGAAGGGTGGTAAACAAAATATTTTTATTTAATGGTAGCCTAGCTAGAGACTTGATTGTGTGTGGGTTTTTTTTCAATTTAACATAAAAGAGAAATTTCGTATAAACTACATAAGGAAAAATCTTTAATTATTATTTATACTATGTTTTGCGATTAACCTAGGCCCAAAACATATAAAAATAAAAGCTTTTACGTATTTTTATTATTTAAGGTTTAATCAATGAAATGGAGAGGTACACATTATCAAAGTTTGCCTCAATTAATTCTGTCATAAGCCTGACATCGCATTGGGAGGTTAGTCCAGTAAGACCCATGAAGAACACTAGGCTCGGGGCTTCTGATTTTCTTCCACACGTAGGTCATTGTAAAGTATACTTTTTTTCCAAAATGAAGTATTGTTAAGATAATAAAAGTTTTAGGCATTTAGCTCTACGATTAAGATTAATGGAACATAATTAGAAATTCAGTTTTTGGAACAAGCAGACTTGTTAAAAAATTCAATATCGTTGACTGTGTTTTAAAAGATGCCTTCAAATTCTATCCTTTACAAGTAACGGATGGTGATAAAGTTGTCGTTGGCTTTACCCACATGCAGGCAATTACATTGCCCTGCCTGGTCTCTAGTGATTTCTCCAGTTTGGGACTTTAGCGGGGCAGCCTTGAACGTCATAAGGCCAGTTGCTTATTAAATACTTTTATACATGGCTTTGGAATTTCCCATGTCTGCAGCTGACTGTATACTGGAGCAGAGATTAAGCCGCTAGGTATTGGCAAATTGACGTATGACTTTTTGAGAATGCATCTTGGCTGTTTTTAGGGCATGCAGCCTGTCGGGTGTAGACTTCTTGTAGGCCATAAGAGCTTTCATTTTAGCTTCAGTGACAGGTTTCATTACGTACAAATGTGCATCTAACAAGTGTGTGCTTTTGTGTGATTTTTTTTGCCAAAGGCATTTAACCAAAGCATGTAGGCCAGGCCTAGTGGTCACTCTCCACTCTAGCACTAAAATCTCCAACGAGATTAACTGCCTCATCCTGGTAGATGCTGGCTATTGCTTGGTCTAAAGCTCCATAGAATTGGTCCTTCTCTTCCTCTCGGGTTGAACAGAGAGTCGGGGAATAAGCACTAATAATGATTGCTGGGCCCGTAGCTGTTCTGAGTCTTAGAAAGAAGATCCACTTCGTTCCTGATGATGGGATTTCTGCTTTTGCTAGAAGAAGGTATAATTTGTCTGGGAGGCTAGTCTCCCGAATGCATGTGATGTCTATCTTTAGTTTGTTGAGCTCTCTTTCAAGTATACCTGTTTTCTGTGTGTCGTTTATAGACTGCATTTCTACTGTGATACCGGGACACATAGTCCTCACTTTCCAGCTAGCGATTCAAAGAGCTGTTTGTTTTTTAAATTTCTTGGTGCAGCAGTGCTATTTGGCCTACTTGTTGAGTGGTACTCTAATCTACACGCACCCAATGCAGAAGGTATACCATGACGGGATACCACCTATTTGAAAGGGGGATGACCAGTTTGAGACGGGCGGTAGCTGTTCAGTGAGGCTTTGTTGTCTCTCCCACCGTCGGAAGCGGCCCCTGGCACTTAGCTCTACGTCAATTGAGCGTAGCCTTAGAAACGGTAACTGGTGCTTCCCGTGTTTTGTCGACACCTTGCAGAGACGCTGGAGTGTCCTCTGCAGAGGTGAAGCAAGCCTGGGGGGTAAGATATGGAGAAACAGATGCTGTCCAAATAGCATATCCCCTCTCTTCACGTCAGGGGTGTAACCAAGTGAGTTACTTGCGTCAATGCAGGGGCTGCAGAAATGTACACAACTTTTTATGTATAGACCGTCTGTAGTTGCACCATTTCCTGTTTTCTATCAGTGTTTGCGCCCTGAGCCTTTCCTTATATAGCGGATGCTGTCTCAAGGCAGCAGAGGTTTGAAGTCAGAATTTCCTTCTCCTAGATGTACTATCAGTCAAGGTTATCAAGCCCCATCTACCCGACGTGATTGGGTTTTAAATGTCCGTGAACCGCCTTCGCCCCTTCACCTGGTCTGCAGGACTTAAATTATCAACCGCACGTGAAGGCAAGGACCTGGGCTTCGGTTGACAAAGGCATTGTGAGACACTAGTCTTTTAGGACATTTCTAGGGAAGTGTGTGCTTAGCTCCCATTTCTGCCACGGCTTTGCCACGTTTTGGAACACATTAATAATGTAAATTGTAAAGATATTTTTTTACAAACTAAATATGTACTGAGTAGCGTAATGAAGTCTACACCTAGATTTGTGATTTTTTTTGGTATGGAATGTGCCTGGATGGAAAACGTTACCAAAACTTTTAAAAACCGATATTTGTGTTCTTTACTAAGAACAAAAAGATCTGTACTTAACAATGAGTAAATAAGCTCTGCATTTTCATGTTTTTAACATTTCGTTAATAATGAACACACAGCCGACTTGCTAAAGCCTCCACAGATGAGACGTATTAGTGATCTCGTTTGCTTCCTTTGCTCTACTGCAAAGTACTGAGCCTCTACACCACGACAAGGTGAGATCTTGTTAGAGGACCTAATTTTCCCTAATCTGTCTATTTATTACTACCTAAATTCTCCTTTTAATTTTTACATGCCTACCCAAGTTAAAAACTACCAAAGTAATTGAAATGTTTATATCTAATACTTTTGAAACAGAAGTAAATCCCACCTAAATCAAATTTATGTTTTAACACGAACGTGGCTAATAGTATTTGTCTGAAATCTAAATGATCAGTTACGCCTGCCTCTTTAATTATGTTCAAAAACTTACTTCTACAACTATAAAGCTTATTTTTTTCAAATTAGCCGTAAGCTTCAAAATTCTTATAATCAGACCTTTCTTATTTCTATTTTCTAAAAATATAATTAACTACAA
>CALYLW010001421.1:0-27500 GCA_944989445.1 Ampullaceana balthica
CAATTTATTACGTGCGCACCTTTCAATACCATTTGCTTGGGATCAGCCTTCTTATCCTTTTTTCTCCGTCGCCCCTTCTGTACACATTCGGTGCAGGTGAAATGCGACAGTTAACGATCTAGTTAAATTATTGATAAAGCGTTCCATGATATTTTTAAAAAATGAATACAAGCGCGCTTGGAGCGTTTCCTATTTCCATTTCATTTACGGCGATTTAGATATTTATAAATTGGAAGAGTAATAATGTTGCTTTTAAAATAGAAAGTTAACGTGTGGCAGACAAAAAAGTTTTGTGAAGGCGTGCCATGGAGGTGTTGTGTATCCTTATAAAAGCAAAAATGTATTACTTGAATGCAGAATTTCTCAAGGACCTAACCGCTTTACTGTTTGTTTTATAAATTTTATCGACATAAATTCAAAGACTAAACGATATACCGGACGTCCTTATGACGTAACCGCTAAATCGTGATGGAATTATGTGACCCCGGGTGTTGTGGTTTTGGGGGGGGCATTTCACTTGTTCATATCCCTGGCCCGGCGCGTGACTCTGTGACACACGTTACTGTTGGTGAGTCTCCGGGCCCGTTGCTTAAAAGGTCAAGGTCCTACTAATTGTCCTGACGGCCCGGCGAAGAGAGGAGGAGATAATACCGGATCTACTCCCAGCATCGGCAGCTGTCGGGGATCCCGTTTCTAGACACAAGGCTTCCACACCGCCACTCACATTTATCCAAAACTCGACTTGAGGTATCGGAAATGTGTCGGTGAGGGTCAGTTTTATTTGGAAATTGTATGTCTACTATAGAAAAAGGTTTATATTAGATACGATACGTCATAGATAGTGCAAGGAACGAGAGGCGGGACAGAACGGACGCCAACAGATGCGCGCAGCAGATATGAAAACAAAGCGCGAGTGAACGTCGTGATCGCCAACGCATTGTTGGTCTCGAGACATGCGCACACTGCGGTTGATGTTACTAAGATTTGTGTCAAGAAAAAAACGCACGCGCGCGCCCGGGTGAAGAAGCATGACGAGTTCAGTCACCCGCACCCTGATATATTGGAAAATTCCCGGACTTGGGAAGACCAGTATCAAGTTGATTTTGGCGTCGATTGTCTTTTAATTAACAACAAAACCGTGTATTGATTAGTTATTAATTTAGCGCCCTTCTGTGAAAGGCGCCCGGTGTAATCGCCCCTTTGTTTACCTCGCCCTCGGGGCACGGCCCTGAATGTGCATATCAGAATTAGTTTAGTGTTATTGGTTTTAAACAGGCACTGAACTCCCTCTAAGATGAAAGATCATTCGAAACAGTCGTATTTTCATCAGCTTTTTTTTCTCCCCGCCAATATTTTGGAGGGAAAAAAAGCGGTGTCAATATAATGCTTTCCCGTCCGATGTTTATTCAGTTAATGATGCAATCAAGCACTGCAAATATCTAGGGACAACACACGGAAATCATCACAATGTTTGCCATATTAGCCAACATAAGCCCACCAAACTAGCCACAGACAATTAAGAATCGTGTAACAAGCATTCATCAACTGTTGGGTTATCATCAACTGTTGGGTTAAGAGAGTAGGGCTGATCAAAGTCAGCACACGCCGGTTTGTCTCGAGAGTAAATTGTTGATGCTACTCACCGACATCTGGCTTTTAATTTTCGCTTCCGGTATTTGAACTAGAGATGGGCTAAAGGGGATTTAAAAAATTAAAAAACAAAAACAAAAAAAACAACAACAAAAATGGCTTAAAAACGTTTTAATTTTTTAATATATATTTTTTTAAATCTATAGTTCAGATTTCTTTGTGGTGAAACGTTTTCCTAATACTGTTTTTCTTCCCCACGATTTAATGTCTATGGGAGATCTCAGTATGAAGCGTCCATTGTGGACCCACGCAAGATTGTTTGTTGCTGTTTTAAAAGATGACGTACGTAAACTTGAAACAGTTCCGTTGCTACCTTTCGTCCACGTACTGGTACCTTTTGATCTATTTTACGCAGGGTTATTAACTGACTTTCCGCTATTCTCTAACACAGTGCTTCTCAAACTTTTTAGTATGGCGGACCGGCAGTAATTTTTTTCCATTGCACCAGGGACCGATGCACTATTTTCCCTGCACTGACAATTTTCTTCTGTCCTTTTTTGATAACTTCTGCGGACCGGCGGCGGATAGCCCACGGACCGGCACCGGTCCGCGGACCACCACTTTGAGCAGCACTGCTCTAACAGACACTTCCCTGCGGCCGACGACATCACTGGCATGCCAATGAAGAAATATAGTTTACAAGCCATTTGTGTTGTATTGTTTGATGTAAATTCAAAAGACATTTCTCTTTCAAAAACAGGTGCTTCAGGTTCTACGTTAATTTAATACATCAGCCTGAAATTTGGTCTCCTTCAATAAATACCCACACCTCTGTGGGGAAAGGGGGGGTGCAATTCTGTGGGTGCGGGGAGTTAAATCCCCTTGATTAGTTGTTATGAAGAAGCAACCATTCAATTCCGAAACGGTCCAATTTTGATCTTTCTCTATGTCACGCAACTAATATTTTACCCATAGGGGCCGTCCATAAAGTACGTCACGCTCCAGACGAGGGGAGGGGGTGTAAGAAAGTGTGACACTTTGTGACAGGGGGAGGAGGGGTCTGGCCATGTGGGACATCACGCTGTTTTATACTAAATTTGGATTATTTTGTTAATAAAAAAGAACATTTTTTTTCGAAAGTGTGACGTACTTTGTCCGAGATGTGGGACAGTTTGTGACAGGGGGAGGGGGGAGTTAAAATGGTCAAAAATAGCGTGACGTACTTTATGGACGGCCCCATAGAGGCTGTTCCTATGACGCTGTTTACGAACTATCCATAAAAAAAACGTTCCCTCTTTCTTTCAATTAGCTACTTCATTTACGGTTTCTTTTTTTTTCTTTCTAATTTTAGCATCGATTATTCACATTAAAAGTTTACCTGCATTTCGATGTTCTCTTGCAGGGAGCACGAAAAATGAAGTGTTTATCTCTATGCATTAGGGGAAAAAAAATGTGGGGCTGACCGGGAAAAACTGTTTTTGTTGTTTTGTGGGGCGGGAATTCTCAAAACATCACACTATAAATATTTCTATACGGTTAAAATTTTCTAAGGTTTTGCTTTTTAAAATAATAAACTTCAAGATGAATGTTGGGTCTTTCATCGATTTTCATGTTATTTTTTGGAAATATTCTATCCCAAAAGGACAAGTTCTATTTCAAATAAGTATAAGAGAAGCCATGATGTGCACTGTGCACTTTTCAGCTTTTAAATTTTAAGCTAAGATCTGGTTTCTTCTATAAGTCACATGAACTTTTAGTTCACTCCAAAGGTTTTATTTTTAGCATTAATAATTGCTCATAGATATTTTTCTTTATAGTTTATAATTCTTCCGGAAGTGGTAATATCCCTTGAGATAATTCTACTGCGCATTACGAAAAAACTATGAAGTTTGAATCATCAACCAAATAATGTATTGAAATTCCTTGATTTAAAAAATGCAATGTAATTTCGAGAAATCATTTTTTTTTAATAATGAGATTTTGAGTAGCGGCATGTCTTGAAGTGGATGCAGGGCATGTGCAAGGGCGGCTTCTGGATTGGAGCATGACACGGAGTTGGCTCAGCATAGAGGATTGGTGGGGGGGGGGCGTGGAGGTGGGGAGAGGACGTAGAAAGTTCCTAACAATTACTTTTATCTTGCAAGCGTCACTGGTTTGTACCATTCTAGTATACACAACTGGTTTGTACCATTCTAGTATACACAACTGGTTTGTACCATTCTAGCATACACAATTGGTTTGTACCATTCTAGTATACACAATTGGTTTGTACCATTCTAGTATACACAATTGGTTTGTACCATTCTAGTATACACAACTGATTTCTACCAGTCTAGTATACACAATTGGTTTGTACCATTCTAGTATACACAATTGGTTTGTACCAGTCTAGTATACACAACTGATTTGTACCAGTATAATAGTATACACAACTGATTTGTACCAGTCTAGTATACACAACTGATTTGTAACAGTCTAGTATACACAACTGGTTTGTAACAGTCTAGTATACACCATTTCACTGGTGTGTTAGATTATAGTCTACACCACTGGATTGTTTAATTCTAGTATACACCACGGTCTTGCGAGCATTGAATAAACCATTGGCTTATGATTATCTTGCATCAAAATCATTAAAGATATCGCCTCTTTACTTTTTTTCCCTCTTATTTTCACCATCAATATCCTGGGGAAATTCAGTTCGCTGAAAGTTTATTATTATTATTATTATTATTATTATTATTTTGTTAATTTATTTTTTTGTAAAGAAGGAAAAACCGTCTTGGGTGGATGGAAGTTCAATAATAAATTATAGGCTAATGACGTTCTAACCCTTCGGGGAGGAAATCCTGATCGAAGCGTCACTTCCGATCAAGAGAGAGAGAACTCACCTAAAGATGTCCGCAGACAACTTAGTTGTGCAAACTCTTGCACTCTAGATTGCAAGATGAGGAAACTGTCATTGAAAGATGGATAGTTGTCTCCTCCGACCAACAACGCCGCTACTAAAAGATACGGTAAATCTGTTTATTTTACAGGTTCACTTTATTCAATTATACATTTTAAAAATTAGTATTTCCGCGATGGCTTGCGTTCATATTGTTATTGAATTTGGATTCTATTAAAGTAAATTAAACCGTTCCACTGTCCACTCGTTTACCGATAGGCGCGGGTTCGAGTCTCTGTGAAGGTAGGGTCTTGTTCCGGCGGCTTCCATTTCCAGAACGACCAGCGTGATCTGTGGTCTGTTGTACGTTCTAATCAAAAGAATGTTGGATGCAATGCTCTTCTAAATAGAAGGAGCGTCTGTATTGTGGGGGAAAACATATATTATATACACTTTTCTGGAGTATATTTTATTTTTAAAATCTGTCTCCCAAGTTTGTCTGTGACACACGAGGCGAACTAAACTACGGAGGTAAATAAATACATTGATTCAGCTCCGGTGATATAGGACAGTGCTTCTCAAACTTTTTAGTATGGCGGACCGGCGGGAATTTTTTTTCCATTGCGCCAGGGACCGGTGAACTATTTTCACTGGACTGACGTGGTAGCGAAATGTTATTTATTATATTTTATTCGCTTCGTTTTATATGCGTATTAACATAAAATTGCCACATTCTATAGGGTTAGTATTAATGGTTGCAAATAAGAGATTATAATTATATTTCCTGTCCTTTCTTGATAATTTCTGCGGACCGGCAGAGGATAGCCCACGGACCGGCACTGGTCCGCTGACCACCACTTTGAGAAGCATTGATATAGGAGATTGTAAACGCTCACCGGGGTTTGCTTGATATGGTCTCTTGGGATTTTTTTTTAATTTGAAGAGGTAATAGTTCCTTGAATAGACAAACGTTCCACGAATGTTCCCATTTCTAAATATTTAGTTGCTTTATAAATTATTTCATACCTTATTTTTCGCTTTGCACGCGCGCTCTGTTTTTTGTATAATAATGTATAATCAACAGATTTTAATTATGTAACACGTCATCTTTTTCTGATTCCTATGCCCAAAAATCTTCACGAAATCTGAACATCAAAAATTTCGAGAAAGAAAGACAAAAACAACAACCGCCGCCACCAAATCAGAACACTTAGAACAGCTTTATGTTAAAAACCGTTTACAAGAAACAATTTTTTGTGTGTTTAATGCAGGGGAAAGCGGAGTACTCTACAATCTGAAGGGGAAAAAAAACCGCCACGCTTTTATATAACTGCCCACACATCATATACCTTGTAACGTCATCGCTCACTTTTGCCCAGCTACAGCGGGCGCCAAATCTTTTCAAGACGTCCCACCACCCTCCCCCACCCCATCCTCCTCCGAAGAGCCGCCCCTTCTTGTCTCTACCCCGCTGCTATCGCAGATTCTATTGAATTATCGCCGCATGACTTAACTCTTGCTCGCTCCGCTGACCACCCGCGAGATGGTATCTAACGAGCCTCATAGAGACGTGAATTCACCCAGTAGAACTAAATTGTTTGCGCACCCATCAATGGAAAGAAGAGATCGGAACAGAGCAATCGATTGATTGAATTTTTTGGGATTGCCAGAAATATGTTCGATCGGAGGAACTTTAAAGCTGGTGGAAAACGCGATCTGGAAATCCTAACTCATGTACACCCCACGCTAGTGGTGTACTGTGTGGATGTGACGGACACATCTCCCCTTCGATGCCTCATCCAGGTAGCAATGGATTGAATGCAATCTAGTTCCCAAGGGAACTGAACGATTTTTAGGTTAATTTGATTGGTTGCTACGACAAAAAAGCAGAAATGTGACGATATCGCGGTGCTGTATCTTTATCACGTTTCTATCATCTACATTCGTTAAAGCAATAAATCCCCGTGGAGACCCTCTGATCAGCTGACTATAATTCAGATAACTAGTTCCATCCGTTGCTCGTTTGTGTCAATCAATAGAAATCACTTCTCGCCCCCAACGCTACAGAGATCAGCTCTCGCGAGTTTACTAATTATGGGGTTAAATGTCCCAGACGTAGCTCGAGACAAGACTAATCTAAAATGAAATGCTAAGTGTAATAAATCATGAACCGCCCGACTACGTCGACCCCTTGTGAGAGACGTTCACAGCAAGATACTACCCCACTTCAACACCCCCCCCCCTTTTTTTTTCTTTCTCCTTGACATTCCTATTGTCCTAAAATATGTAAGGCCTTAGATATAAAAGGATTTTACCGTTAAGCGGAGACATACTTGTGCTATTTTAAAACAATGTGGTTAGTTATCAGGTGCTTGCAAACGTTGTGAAACGGCCGTCTGACTTGGTATTTTTAGCTGAAATTTCGCTTGATTTTTTGGAGGTTAAAAGTGTGTTTCCGTGTTTTAGGGATGTACTGTGTGTCGCCATGTACCGTGTGTCGCGATGTACCGTGTGTCGCGATATACATACAAGATGTTTTTGCTCAGCTGCGCTAATTACATTTTCAATTAAGTTTACACATATTTTTAATGGTACAAAGACAATATATCAATTGGTTTTACTATACCTTTAGACCAAAAACTTAACAACTTAACCACTTGACAATATGTTAATGGCAAGGATATGTGCATTATGGATTGTGTGGTTGAATACACGTGACTATGTCGCACGTAGTTCGTCTTTTCTTACATGGAAATAATGTTGATGGACCACGTCTACAGCAGACCCACTAAACAGTTGTTCGGACAACTGGACACATCCGGTGTGTCGTATAGGCAAGGCATTTATCGCGTCGCAGCTTCGCAGCCCGACCCATGACCAAGGTTCGCTGGACGTCAAGTTAATACCCTGCGGTGCCACGGTAACTTCAGGCGGTACATGCACTTCAGCCCCGTGAATCCGATAATCGTTTTGGCCTTCACTTCATATGTCACCGTGTGACGTCAGTAATGACCTGGTTGTATCCGTATACCTTTACAATACTTTTACCGCTTTTACCTGGAAACGATACCAATGAATTGAACAAAATTGCTACCGGTCTACAGTATTCGCCGTTTGAGGGTATTTCTCCACTTGTGTATTCCCTACTGTACTTTTATTTTTATCTGTGTATGTAACCGCTGCCTGGAGTGGAACTAATGGTTTAACTCTCAGAGAACAAATAATTGTACAATTTATAGTAAGTAGCGCGACCATGAAATCTTCGCAAAAATAAATATTTTAGAACGTAATGGTCTGTCATATGAGCAGCCGTGTCGGAACGATGTAATGTCATTTGTGTCACATGTTGTGTTGTGTGTCACATGTTGTGTTGTGTGTCACATGTTGTGTTGTGTGTCACATGTTGTGTTGTGCGTCACATGGTGTATAGTGTGTCACATGTTGTGTTGTGTGTCACATGTTGTGTTGTGTGTCACATGTTGTGTTGTGCGTCACATGGTGTATAGTGTGTCACATGTTGTGTTGTCTGTCACATGTTGTGTTGTGTGTCACATGTTGTGTTGTGTGTCACATGGTGTGTTGTGTGTCACATGTTGTATTGTAGAATGTGTTGATAATTGTATCTGGTCGTGCTTAAGACGACTGATCGCTTTACATTATCTCGCAACAGAGTTTCACGGCATGTAAACCTATATGTTCTAGACAAGTCGGGGCAGCGCGACCGCGTAATGTGTCTTGAATAATAGCCGTTGTGCGTCTAAAATACTAGCCGATGTGTGTCCTAAATACTAGCCATTGTGTGTCTTAAATACTAGCCGTTGTGCGTCTTAAATACTAGCCGTTGTGCGTCTTAAATACTAGTCGTTGTGTGTCTTAAATACTAGCAGATGTGTGTCTTAAATACTAGCAGATGTGCGTCTTAAATACTAGCAGTTGTGTGTCTTAAATACTAGCAGTTGTGTGTCTTAAATACTAGCCGTTGTGCGTCTTAAATACTAGCCGTTGTGTGTCTTAAATACAAGCCATTGTGCGTCTTAAATACTAGCCGTTGTGTCTTAAATACAAGCGGTTGTGCGTCTTAAATAATAGCCGCTGTGCGTCTTAAATACTAGCCTTTGCACGTTTATTTGTAAATTCATTACATTACTCCCTAGGTCATTTGAAGGACGACTGCTCGTTGCATCAAAATTGATCAAAAGTTCGTCTGCGTTATTTGCTGGCTACTTGATCCAGGGCACATAATGGAAAGCGGTGAGCGAAAGCGCAGCATGGTGCGGACAAATAAGATTCGCGCGGGAACTATAGTTAAAGACGTGTAGACGTTGGAAAATAACACGCATCTCTTTTCTTTCAGCCTTCCACCCCCTCCCCCCCCCTCTCGCCTCACCCACCCCCTCCCAGGTAACACCATCCATCATTCCTCCGACAGATAAAACGAGGCTGCTGTACCGGGTAAATTGTTTGTAATTGAAGAAACGAGTTTGAGAAGAGCCCGGTGCCGTCTGCTTAACCTCCAACTAGACAGGCTAAATGGTCTGGCATAGACTGGTCAAGCCGTGAAACAATAAATGCCTTGGGAGTGGGGAGGGGGGGTAGGCGGTAGATGCTGGTGTTGTGATAATTGGGATTGATGTTCGTGTTGTGATAATTGGGATTGATGTTGTTGTGGTTGATAGGGGGGTTGATGCTGGGGATGATTTTTGGGTAGAAGGAGCTTTGGTGAAAGCTGAGGTGGGACACTGGTGAGTTGTTGCAGTAGATGTTTGAGTGGATACTGTGGAGATGCCGGGGTTGATGTAACCGAGGCTGACACATTTGTTCATTGTCTGTCAGTCTCTCTGGCCCGCCGTCATGTCTGTCAGTCTCTCTGGCCCACCGTCATGTCTGTCAGTCTCTCTGGCCCGCCGTCATGTCTCTGTAGTCTCTCTGGCCCGCCGTCATGTCTGTCAGTCTCTCTGGCCCGCCGTCATGTCTGTCAGTCTCTCTGGCCCGCCGTCATGTCTGTCAGTCTCTCTGGCCCGCCGTCATGTCTGTCTTCCATCCAATCTTGCACTATTGTCACATTTGGGCCAACCTTTCATATACATTACAGGCTTGTATTTGATAACACTGCGAGTTCAAGTTAGACAAGGAATTCACCATAAAATCGCCCTAGCATTTAGCCCCCAACTTTCATCCAAGTTCAAGGTCGGGTCGTCGTATCTTCCGGCATGCAGTTAACTGGCGGGGTAACAAACGGAATGTCCCGACGGTAATGTTATCTCCTTTTATCGTCCGAACCACTCAGACATACAATATGGAAACGAGACTCGTCTTGTGTCGGCGAGAAACATTGTCTTAATCTGGTCATGGCAGCAGGCGTCGAGATATCTATCTACGTCATGCTATATATCAGAATTAGAGGCCTTACATTCGTAGTCCGCAGACCGAAAACTGCCCACGGGCCGCGTAGTGCCATTTATTTGTATTGTAAACGTTCATCATCTAGAGTGATTTCGGTACAGGACAACTGGACTTAAACGCGCCTCAACATCTAACAATCATGTATGCCTCTGGTGCAAGTATAATCCAACACGCCTCTTGTCTACACACAATCTAACCCACCTCTTGTCTACACACTATCTAACACACCTCTTGTCTACACACAGTAACACACTTTTTGTCCAAAAACACACGCGAATACGCCTCTCGTCTACACATTCCCCAATAACCTTTTGTCAACCCGCACTCCAAGAACCTTTCTGCTAGACACACTCCAAGAACCCAAGAACCTTTTGTTGCACACACTTCAATAACCTTTTGCTAAACTCACTCCAAGAACCTTCTGCTACACACTCCAATAACTTTTTGCTACACACACTCCAATAACTTTTTGCTACACACACTCCAAGAACCTTTTGCTAGACACATTCCAAGAACCTTTTGCTAAACTCTCTCCAAGAACCTTCTGCTACACACTCCAATAACTTTTTGCTACACACACTCCAACAACTTTTTGCTACACACACTCCAAGAACCTTTTGCTAGACACACTCCAAGTACCTTTTGCTAGACACATTCCAAGAACCTTTTGCTACACACACTCCAATAACTTTTTGCTACACACATTCCAAGAACCTTTTGCTACACACTCCAAGAACCTTTTGCTAGACACATTCCAAGAACCTTTTGCTACACACTCCAATAACATTTTGCTAGACACACTCCAAGAACCTTTTGCTAGACACACTCCAATAACATTTTGCTACACACACCCCAAGAACCTTTTGCTACACACACTCCAAGAACCTTTTGCTACACACTCCAATAACATTTTGCTACACACTCCAATAACATTTTGCTACACACACTCCAATAACATTTTGCTACACACACCCCAAGAACCTTTTGCTACACACACTCCAAGAACCTTTTGCTACACACTCCAAGAACCTTTTGCTACACACTCCAATAACATTTTGCTACACACACCCCAAGAACCTTTTGCTACACACACTCCAATAACTTTTTGCTACACACACTCCAAGAACCTTTTGCTAGACACACTCCAAGAACCTTTTGCTAGACACATTCCAAGAACCTTTTGCTACACACTCCAAGAACCTTTTGCTAGACACATTCCAATAACCTTTTGCTACACACTCCAATAACATTTTGCTAGACACACTCCAAGAACCTTTTGCTAGACACACTCCAAGAACCTTTTGCTAGACACACTCCAAGAACCTTTTGCTACACACACTCCAAGAACCTTTTGCTACACACTCCAATAACATTTTGCTACACACACCCCAAGAACCTTTTGCTAGACACACTCCAAGAACCTTTTGCTAGACACACTCCAATAACCTTTTGCTACACACACTCCAAGAACCTTTTGCTACACACACCCCAATAACATTTTGCTACACACACCTCAAGAACCTTTTGCTAGACACACTCCAATAACATTTTGCTAGACACACTCCAATAACATTTTGCTACACACACCCCAAGAACCTTTTGCTAGACACACTCCAAGAACCTTTTGCTACACACACTCCAAGAACCTTTTGCTAGACACACTCCAAGAACCTTTTGCTAGACACACTTCATAACATGCTCGTCCTGAACGTTTCGGTGATCTGTAAGCGCCGATCACTACCGAGTAATTGGCCTGGGTCGATAGTCCCACAATACCAACGTCCCTCTGGCCCAGTTCTCTCCGCGTGCCGTTTGTGGGAAGGACTGAGGGAGGTATCAGTATCATGGGATTATACCCATAGTACAAATATCACATTCATAGTGTATCGTAGATGATTGTCAAGAGGACACCATTGACAGTGTAGAATATAGTGTAACTGTTAACATCCTAGAGGGCGCCATTTTTTAGTGGCAAATATAGTGTAACAGTTATATCCAAGAGGGCACCGTTGTCATTATCGCATAGAGTGTAACAGTTAAGATCCAAAAGGGTACCATTGTCAGTACCGCATGCATAGTTGGTATAGATGAGATGTCTCATAGTGTAGCGTAGATGAGGTATCTCGGTGCCAACACATCAGGTGGGCTGGGCGAGGAAGTGATTACATTTCAGGGAGTTGTCCGAGGTCAACAGGTCAACACCCTTTAGATACCCGTGGCTGGTTGAAGGCCGAAACTTGACTTAGGTCAGCTCATGGGGTCAGTCGTGTGCAAATAATTCATTACTTCGTACTCATTTATCCTGTCCTTATGAGAAGGGACGTGTTCTCATGGGAAGGGGCGTGTGTTCTCATAGGATGGGGCGTGTGTTCTCATGGGAAGGGGCGTTTTATCATGGGAAGGGACGTGTTCTCATGGGAAGGGGCGTGTGTTCTCATGGGAAGGGGCGTGTGTTCTCATGGGATGGGGCGTGTGTTCTCATGGGATGGGGCGTGTGTTCTCATGGGATGGGGCGTGTGTTCTCATGGGATGGGGCGTGTGTTCTCATGGGATGGGGCGTGTGTTCTCATGGGATGGGGCGTGTTCTCATGGGAAGAAGCTTGTCCTCATGGGATGGGGCGTGTCTTCATGGGATGGGGCGTTTTCTCATGGGAAGGGGCGTGTCTTCATGGGAAGAAGCGTGTCCTCATGGGATGGGGCGTGTCTTCATGGGAAGAGGCGTGTCCTCATGGGATGGGGCGTGTCTTCATGGGATGGGGCGTTTTCTCATGGGAAGGGGCGTGTTCTCATGGGAAGGGGCGTGTTCTCATGGGATGGGGCGTGTCTTCATGGGATGGGGCGTTTTCTCATGGGAAGGGGCGTGTCTTCATGGGAAGAAGCGTGTCCTCATGGGATGGGGCGTGTCTTCTTGGGAAGAGGCGTGTCCTCATGGGATGGGGCGTGTCTTCATGGGATGGGGCGTTTTCTCATGGGAAGGGGCGTGTTCTCATAGGAAGGGGCGTGTTCTCATGGGAAGGGGCGTGTTCTCATGGGACGGTCGTGTCCCAAGGAGGCGGGCATTTGGGATTGAGCGATTAGTGTTTGATTTCCATTTTAAAATTCAGAATTTCTATTAAATTTTAGTCGTTTTTATTACACTATCGTCCACATTTCACCATTCGTGTGTGTCCGTCCAGCTCCCCGCCCCGTGTGTCCGACGACGTGTGTCTTTAGATTTTCTTACCTAATGTTTCATATTCCGAATTCCTACACATATAATTATCCTGTACTACAAGTGCTGAGACGGCTACAACAGTGGCTTTGTTTCTAAGACACGAGGAGGTGTCTTTGTCGCGTAACTGACTATCACGTTTTTTTTTACTGTAAAATTTAAAGGCGCTCTTGAGCCCAAAATTGATATTTTCTTTCAAGGGCCGGATTTTATCTGTACACTGTTGACCATAGTATCCATTAAGGATTTACCATATTTCAGTGGTCAGTTAGCTCCTCGTTAAATGGGTTTTCTATGTTAACGGCTTGGTCCCCAGGTGATCAAATCCGTACGGGACGGGACACTCACTGTTTTCTCAGCAAACGGGCCGAGTGTGCTGCTATCTTTGTATCTTGTCGTTGAAATACTATGCAATTAAAGTCGTTCAAAATGATAAATTGTGTGAGATATGTTGGATGAATTCATATAATTCGGATACTGTATGCCGGATAACACGCCAACAAGAGGAAATTCAATACGGCCATGAAAGCAGTGCTAATTTTATGAGAGTAGAAGTGCCCATATTCTACTCATGTGTCTCATTTGCAATTGGAATTTTCTTATTTCAACCTCTTGTGTCTAATCTAAGCTGGAATTATCCACTTTTCAACCCGTGTTTCATTTATAATTAGAATGTGTTTTGTTTTGTTATAGTATAAACCGAGCTCTTGGATGTTAACAATTGTGTTTAGAGAGTTATATATTAAAAAAAACGAACCAACAAACTAAACGACCGTGAACTATTTCGACAAGTAGTAGTCTGTGGTCGATAGTGCGATCGTTGACGTCACGTATCGAACCAGGTTGTCGTGGAGAGATCAATGACTGACAATGTGTTGTGGTGAAGGCGGCGACCAGCCTAAAGCCAAGCATCGGCGGATCAACGTCCAAGGTGGGTGGGCCCCGTGCTACTTTTCTCGCCATCTCATTAAAGAGAAATGTTATTTGGTTAAATGATGCGGAAGTGTGGCTTATTGGTTCAAAATCTCTAAGGCGTGCAAAAAAATTAATTGAAAAGTTTTTTTATTTTCTAAGATATGTTTTAATGTCATTGTTAGATTTATCAAAAGTTGCCCTGAGGGTGAACAAAAGTCAAGTTATCAACCAGAAAGAAACAAATAGAATTATTAATAATTTTTTTAAACGTAAAAACCTAAGTTTTTTACTATAAATCCATTATATTTGAGACATAACTAAAAGTATTGATTATGTTCAATATAATACGCACCGCGCGTTTAATATAATAAGCGCTGCGCGACAGACTAGCATAAACATTTACATGTTACATAGAGATACATAGAAATAATCTAAAAATTAATTAATTTAATACAATACATGCGATCGATGTGAAATTTTGATGCGTCATTTTTATCGTCGTCATGAGTCTGCCTGCAAAATTTCAGCTCGACATGATACGGGGAAGTGGGTTAAAAATCGATCCAAAGTTTTTGCGACAAGCAATCAAACAATCAAGCAGACGCCAGGGGTTAATTATAAAGGATTTTAAAAAATGAGAATACGCAATTAGACATGACATTCTGTGGGACGCGGTGGTCGAGTGGCAGCGCGCTCGACTGGCGCACCGATGGTCACGGGTCGAATCCATGTCAAGGCAAGGATTTGTTCCCGGGGCCTAGGGCATCCCAGAGTCACCCAGCTCCGAATGGGTACCTAACACTAGTTAGGCGGCTGGGTAATGCGTGGAACCAACAAAGCCGTGGCCTGTGAACGCTGCATCACTTGCCAACAGATCATCTGTCATGGTCTGTGGACGCAATTATCTTCTGCATAGAAGGAGCGTCTGTATAGATAAGATAAGAAGATAAGGGCCCTGCTTGAAGTTTAACGAATTGAAAACATCATCATTTTGTATCTAATTATTTGTCAAAATATCATTTTAAATATATATTTTTTTAAACGTTTAAAAGGATATTTATGACAAACTAAAGACATGCGATTTAATAAGTTATCAAACATATTTCATTTTATTCATTACTCTATGTATTATGTATGTATTTATTTATGCTATGTTACGAAAGCCACCGTTCTTGTGCGGTCACGATGAAGTTGAATTATCTGTCCCACTCCAGGCGGTATGCCTGAATGGACAACGTTGTACGAATATACGTTAGTATTCTCAGTAGGACAACGTTGTACGAATATACGTTAGTATTCTCAGTAGGACAACGTTGTACGAATATACGTTAGTATTCTCAGTAGGACACCGTTGTACGAATATACGTTAGTATTCTCAGTAGGACAACGTTGTACGAATATACGTTAGTATTCTCAGTAGGACAACGTTGTACGAATATACGTTAGTATTCTCAGTAGGACAACGTTGTACGAATATACGTTAGTATTCTCAGTAGGACACCGTTGTACGAATATACGTTAGTATTCTCAGTAGGACAACGTTGTACGAATATACGTTAGTATTCTCAGTAGGACACCATTGTACGAATATACGTTAGTATTCTCAGTAGGACAACGTTGTACGAATATACGTTAGTATTCTCAGTAGGACACCGTTGTACGAATAGACGTTAGTATTCTCAGTAGGACACCGTTGTACGAACATACGTTAGTATTCTCAGTAGCACTTTTACGACCTTGCCCGACACTTGGCCGCCTTGTGCTCAAGGTTCTGGGCGACTCGATCGATCGATGCGAAACTCTGTGGGTCAGTGCATGCCGCACTGGTACCCTCAAGATTGAAGAGCTCTCCAAACATCTCCCCTGGCTCAGTTCTTAAACGTGTTTATTGTGTGTCGGGTGGGGGAATTCAAAATATGTAAGGTTTATTGTTTCGTAGCAAGAGGGCGTTTATAGGACAAGACCTCCCTCCCTACCTTCTTTACCCCCCCCTTTTCCCTCACAAAACACATTTCCCGTGTGTGCATGCACCAAAATCAATATTTAGCCTGGATCGATAGCAATTAAGTATATCTATAATCTATGACGCAAAAGCGTCCGTTACCTCTTTACACCTGGGCCCTCTCACACGGGTTTGGTAGCATTAACATCGTCATATATACTCGTCGAAACTTAGTGCACAACTTGGCTAAATGTGCTTCTTTTAAAAGGGTTTATACTGAGCTGCAATGTTTCTCAGAGTCATCCTGTCGATAGTTGAACAGTTCGATGAAATTATTCATCGGCAATATCGTACAGAGCCCAGAAATCATTACATATCTCTTTAAATGGTTTGTTTTAAAGTTGCACCTGATCTATTCAAGAATTAGAAGTTCAATAGGATATAATCCGGTCAATTTTACCGAGTCAATCATTTGGGAATAAACTCATATATATATATATATATATATATATATATATATATATATATATATATATATATATATATATATATATATATATATATATATATATATATATATATATATTTATAGCGACTTAGATTCCCATCAGATATAAAGCAATTCCTTTATGCCGAGTTACATTATATAATTCGGCGTAAGACCAGTTACAATCTCTTTTTATAAGCTTTGTCAGAATCAGAGTGTAATTCGTTAAAACAGATTTTATCCGGTCAACAATAACAATAATAATCCGATGCAATCCGTTCATTTATTTAGAGTTAAATCAAATTGAATCTAGTCAAGATTATGAATTAAATCTTGTGCGTTAAATCTTTTTGAGATTCGGTAGATCGTACTTGTATCAGACTCACGTGTCTTTGAATCATGCCATCGTCTGAATAATTTAACCAGCTTCTATCCTCACTCACCCAATCGGAGAACTAGAGCGGAGATCCTATTTTAGATACAACAATCCAGCTGAGAATTACCCAACCTAGCAGATTACAAAAAACAACATCTGTAAACTTTAATGTGATGAAAATATTGGTCTGTAAATTTTAAACAGTTACGTAATCATGTGGCGCAATATTATCTAATAGTCGATAACATGAAACGTCCTCACTGTACTGAGGGACATTAATTCTCACCAATTTCACGTAAAACGGAAATGACCCGAGAAACTCTAAAGGAATAAAATGCCTTCGACGTTATGCGGTAAAATCTCGTTAATTAATTGCAAGTAAGCAAAGAGCATAAAATAGGACAGATTTGAGCTTTGAGGGCATTCGGGGAAAAGTCGACATCTAAGCCGTATCCATGTTGTTTTTTTTAGAGCAGACACATTTCTGAATGGGAAGCGTTCAGTAGCGGCGACACCGGTCCTCAGCAGGAGTGAAAATTTTGTCTCGGGGAATCCCGATAGAACAATAACACGTGCCGTCTCATCGAACCTCTTCACATCCCAAACCCCTTTCCTTGGAACGCCCCGATCACCATAACCAGACATTTAACCCGAAGCCAACTTGTCACTTCACACAAACTTCACAGTCTCAGGAAAATGATAGCGCTACAGATTTATACATAGAAGAAGAAAATACGTAGTTCAGGAATTAGTAAATTACCTGTTTAAATGGGCTCTTAAAAACAGGAAGTGATGAATGCTTTCTCTACTGTGTGTGTGAATATAATTTACGATTGTTTACAAAACACAAATGATCACACTGAAGTATGTAGTGTTTTTTAAAGGGCTGTTTTAATAGTGTTTACTTCAAAAGGAATAACCGAATAGTGACATTCAAATCTACCAAGTATTTCCAAGCGGACCCTTTATAAATCCTATTTCCTTTTTTTTATTGCTAAAGCTAGAGACGTACCGCTTCCAACAGTTTTCGCCGAAGTCTGAGAAAAATAATCACCCCCCCCCTTAACAGCCCCCAACACCAACCCCCATCCCTCTTCTCACACCCCAACCTCCATTCCTCTTTCCCCAATCTCCACCCCTCTTACCCCCAAATGTCATTGTCATTCGTGCACCTCATCACCCGATTCTTTTCTTTTTTTTCAGACAACCGCCAACGGGACGGACCATGTGGCAAAAGATGTTTTGTCGTGACAACAGTTGCACTGTTCTTGTTCCTCACGTTTGTCGCCCTGCCGGCCGGTAAGTCCAGCTGCACTCTGGTTTGAATGAATGACGCAGACGAGTTGGGGGTCACCCGTTTTAGCAATGGATTAAATGTAGGGTGTACTTTTGGTGATTTAATTCATGGATCGTTCAGGAGCCTCATTTTTTTTTAAATTCAGACTTTACAGAACTGACGTGTTTTTTTTCCATTTTCTTTTTTTTTCATATATGATATAATTTAGATTCTGTAGATCTTATCATTTCATTGCAGAAATCTATTAATAGAACTTCCAGGGTATTCAGTCGCAACAAATTTATTAAGATATTTAAATAATCAAGCTTTCTGCGAGGACATATCTCAACAGATTTTTGTTAATTCTACACTAATTTAAGTAAGCTTTTTGGATCACACTTTTATGTCAAATAAGCGTGCAAACGAATTATTACTTCTAAAATATGCTGCAAAATGTGTTTATGGAAACCTTGTAAAAAAACAGTGACAAACGTAATGATGAATTGCGTTTTCAGGTATTAGAAATGAAAAACCCCATATACGGAAATCAAAGCGTTTATATATATTCATTAAATCTTTGCTCTATTGGATTTCAAAATTAGAGAGCCGAGGCACACGTGACATGTGAGCGGAGTTGTCATTGTTTTGTTGGGAATGTATTTCGTTATTTTCCATCTCCACAGTAATAATTGCTATTATAATAAAGACTACATTAGTAAATCCGATAGTTACGATTTTATAAAAGACATTTTTTAAAAAAAAAGTAAATTAAATTTTTTAAAATAATAACAAGATGCTACTAGTAGTTCTGCGTACTGGTTTAAAGTTTATTTTTGTTGTATTCCGGCATTTCGTTTGAGCAGACAGAAATAAAAAAGAGTGTCACGTGCGTCCCATCAAGTCTTATTTAAAATCAGCTCATATATAGGTTAAATGGGGGGGGGGAAATACATGTTTGGAATAACAAGAATCGTTGATTGAAAGCATTGAACATTTTCAAAGAAGCTTAATAACATTTTTATCGTTCTGCATATCCCCCTCACCAAATACACCAAGTCCCAGTCAGCTCGTTTTTGGATGAGAATCATCAATAATTGCACTAAATGAATTGGGCGTAAGATAAGCTATGGGAAGTGTGAATTCTGATTTTGTTTTCAACAAGCAATCGGGAAACAATTGCCATTAGCGCTGCTTATCACCGAATGCTCGTCTCCTCTTTTCACCCCTTCTCTTCCTCTCTGTCATTCAATCGTCTTCCTTCCATCAATCCACTCTCTTACTCTCATTGTATCCCCCATCCACCCATTCTATCCTCCATCCACCAATTCTATCCTCAACCCACCCATTCTATCCTCCATCCACCCATTCTATCCTCCATCCACCCATTGTACCCCCATCCACCCATTGTATCCCCCATCCACCCAGTGTATCCCCCATCCACCAGGGCCGGCTTAGGGAATCGGAGGCCCTAGGCGAAGTGAATTTGGTGGCCCCCAAATGTAATAGGAAAAAAAATACATACGGAAAGAATAGAATTACACTATTTATTAAAAACTACCTGTATTTATATCTAAATCAACAAATAACTGAAATTTATACAACCATAGGCGTGCAGATGTCATAAACCTTCAACAAAAATCAACTTTTCGTGTTTGATGGTAGCAAAGTCCACAATAAATTGTGAATAATCCAGAGACTTGACGATATGTCGTGCGATAGATATCATTGCCAGACTGTTCAGGCGTTCTTGCGTCATAGTCGTTCTCAAATAGTTTTTAAAAAATTAATTTTAACTTGGAAAAACTTCTTTCCCCCGATGCAACAGTAATCGGAATAGTCAATGCTATTCGAAGGGCTATAGCGACATTTGGAACAGCAGTATTCAAACCATGATCATAAATAAAACGTAAAGCATCAAGAGAAGACGAAGCAGTATCTGGAACAATGCTGGAAAATATTTTCAATTCCCTGCGTTTCGACATTTTCACCTGAGGGAAGCAACAAGGGTGTTCCAGTAGTCTGGAAAAATTAAAAGTTTAATAAACTCTATTATAGAGTTGCATCACTTCACTGGATAGAGAATAAAATTCTGTGTATGTAAATACAAATTGGCGAGGGAAGGTGAACTAGACAAATTTTAGTAGAAAAATTTACATGTAAATAAATAATCGTAAATAAAAAAGGCGAACATTTCATTCCTTGTTTTGGAACTCGTTAATCGCACATTATAACATTAAACACTGTTAATTATTATCCGTCAGTCAATTAAAAACATTTTCAAACATAAATTATTAATATACGCCGGCAATGGACAAAGTTATTGCCGTAACCTATGATAGGTTAACGACGAATCTGTCCAATTTTGACAGATCAAATCTCCCTGTCAAAATAACTATTAAAATATTACTAAAATATTGACCCATGATGTTTAATATCAGTAATGAGATCAGAGGAAAGTATAAGAAGGAGATGCACAGAACAGGAGGGACTTGGGGTGACTCTAAAGACGTTGAATATGTCAGGAGTTCATCCTCAGACAGACTCTTATTCTTATTGATGGAGGGGACACACGAGAATGGACAGATGTATAACCTCAGACAGACTTATTCTTATTGATGGAGGGGACAGACGAGAATGGACAGATGAGGAAAAGGGTGATATAGGCGATAATAAATTTTCTTTTGACATTCCCCGTTGTGCTAGAAGTTATGAACAAAATTGTAGTTTTAGAAAGAAATTTTACCTTTTAGAAATCAAATTAAATCATCAATCGCGCGCCTAAGAGAAGACAGATTTGACATCAATAAAACAAACAATAAATATTAATCTTCATGGGCATGACGTTAAACTCCATCCACACCGAGTGAATCATTACCGTTTATGGCGCTAATGACCTTTCTGTGTTGAAGCGCTGTTACGATATAAATCTAAAAAACTCACAAATAGACTGCAAAAGGTGACTTTTTAAAAAAAGAGTAATCTTACTTCCCCCATCCCACTGTGGAGGGAGTAAAGTGGGGAAGGGAAGGGAAGTTGTCTCCTTTCACGGGCTTGTATCGATTTATCAAAGCAAGTTGGGTTCCTTTCATATGAAACATCAGACGCCGTATCTCTTTCATGTCCAGCCTTCTAGCCGGCAAGGCTGTCCCCATCCCCCCTTCTCAATATCAACATGGTCCTTGATTAATTTGCGCATATTAACACCATTTTCCCTAACTCGAAAACTAATAAGTCGATTTTGTTTTTCGGGTCCCTTTGATTTCAACTTAGATAGGTCAGACTATATATTTTTTTTCCTGAAGTCCTGTGCGAGGCCCCCACTAATCAGAGGCCCCAGGCGGCCGCCTAGTTTGCCTATGCCTAAAGCCGGCCCTGCATCCACCCATTCACATCATGTTCATCAACCATTTATTCTTTAGCATATTCCTGGGCCGTTGCTAACAATGTTCGCGTGTAGTTCCACCTGGGCCGTTGCTAACAATATTCGCGTGTAGTTCCACCTGGGCCGTTGCTAACAATGTTCGCGTGTAGTTCCACCTGGGCTGTTGCTAACAATGTTCGCGTGTAGTTCCACCTGGGCCGTTGCTAACAATGTTCGCGTGTAGTTCCACCTGGGCCGTTGCTAACAATGTTCGCGTGTAGTTCCACCTGGGCCGTTGCTAACAATGTTCGCGTGTAGTTCCACCTGGGCTGTTGCTAACAATGTTCGCGTGTAGTTCCACCTGGGCCGTTGCTAACAATGTTCGCGTGTAGTTCCACCTGGGCCGTTGCTAACAATGTTCGCGTGTAGTTCCACCCCCTCCCTCTTCCACCCCATTGACCCAATCCTTCAAAAAAAAATTCCTAAAATCCCCCACAGATTCCCATGACGTAGTTGGCTGTATGCAGGGAGTGTGAATGAGTGTCAGATAATAGAGGGATCGATACCACTGCCGTGCGTCACTTGAATTATAGACATTGGACAATTCTCTTGGTGAGGCTGATTGCCGGGAAAACATTCATTGTATGGTACGATCTAAGCTCGGTGTAATCTACTCTCTGGTACAGTCTGCTATCTGGATTGATCTATAATTATCCGGTACAGTCTACTCTCTGGTACAGTCCTCAACTCTCTGGTACAGTCCTCCACTCTCTGGTACAGTCCTCAACTCTCTGGTACAGTCCTCCACTCTCTAGTACAGTCTTCTATCTGGATTGATCTATAATTATCTGGTACAGTCCACTCTCTGGTACAGTCCTCAACTCTCTGGTACAGTCCTCCACTCTCTGGTACAGTCTTCTATCTGGATTGATCTATAATTATCTGGTACAGTCCTCCACTCTCTGGTACAGTCTACTCTCTGGTACAGTCCTCCACTCTCTGGTACAGTCCTCCACTCTCTGGTACAGTCCTCCACTCTCTGGTACAGTCCTCCACTCTCTAGTACAGTCCACTCTCTGGTACAGTCCACTCTCTGGTACAGTCCTCCAATCTCTGGTACAGTCCTCCACTCTCTGGTACAGTCCTCCACTCTCTGGTACAGTCCTCCACTCTCTGGTACAGTCCTCCACTCTCTGGTACAGTCCTCCACTCTCTGGTACAGTCCTCCACTCTCTGGTACAGTCCTCCACTCTCTGGTACAGTCCTCCACTCTCTGGTACAGTCCTCCACTCTCTGGTACAGCCCACTCTCTGGTACAGTCCTCCACTCTCTGGTACAGTCCTCCACTCTCTGGTACAGTCCTCCACTCTCTGGTACAGTCCACTCTCTGGTACAGTCCACTCTCTGGTACAGTCCACTCTCTGGTACAGTCCACTCTCTGGTACAGCCCACTCTCTGGTACAGTCCACTCTCTGGTACAGTCCACTCTCTGGTACAGTCCTCCACTCTCTGGTACAGTCCTCCACTCTCTGGTACAGTCCACTCTCTGGTACAGTCCACTCTCTGGTACAGTCCTCCACTCTCTGGTACAGTCCTCCACTCTCTGGTACAGTCCTCCACTCTCTGGTACAGTCCACTCTCTGGTACAGTCCTCCACTCTCTGGTACAGTCCTCCACTCTCTGGTACAGTCCACTCTCTGGTACAGTCCTCTAATCTCTTGTACAGTCCTCTAATCTCTTGTACAGTCCTCCACTCTCTGGTACAGTCCTTCACTCTCTGGTACAGTCCTCCACTCTCTGGTACAGTCCACTCTCTGGTACAGCCCACTCTCTGGTACAGTCCACTCTCTGGTACAGTCCTCCACTCTCTGGTACAGTCCTCCACTCTCTGGTACAGTCCTCCACTCTCTGGTACAGTCCACTCTCTGGTACAGTCCACTCTCTGGTACAGTCCTCCACTCTCTGGTACAGTCCTCCACTCTCTGGTAAGTCCTCCACTCTCTGGTACAGTCCTCCACTCTCTGGTACAGTCCACTCTCTGGTACAGTCCACTCTCTGGTACAGTCCACTCTCTGGTACAGTCCTCCACTCTCTGGTACAGTCCTCCACTCTCTGGTACAGTCCTCCACTCTCTGGTACAGTCCACTCTCTGGTACAGTCCACTCTCTGGTACAGCCCACTCTCTGGTACAGCCCACTCTCTGGTACAGCCCACTCTCTGGTACAGCCCACTCTCTGGTACAGTCCTCCACTCTCTGGTACAGTCCTCCACTCTCTGGTACAGTCCTCCACTCTCTGGTACAGTCCTCCACTCTCTGGTACAGTCCTCCACTCTCTGGTACAGTCCTCCACTCTCTGGTACAGTCCTCCACTCTCTGGTACAGTCCTCCACTCTCTGGTACAGTCCTCCACTCTCTGGTACAGTCCTCCACTCTCTGGTACAGTCCTCCACTCTCTGGTACAGTCCTCCACTCTCTGGTACAGTCCTCCACTCTCTGGTACAGTCCTCCACTCTCTGGTACAGTCCTCCACTCTCTGGTACAGTCCTCCACTCTCTGGTACAGTCCTCCACTCTCTGGTACAGTCCACTCTCTGGTACAGTCCTCCACTCTCTGGTACAGTCCTCCACTCTCTGGTACAGTCCTCCACTCTCTGGTACAGTCCTCCACTCTCTGGTACAGTCCTCCACTCTCTGGTACAGTCCTCCACTCTCTGGTACAGTCCTCCACTCTCTGGTACAGTCCTCCACTCTCTGGTACAGTCCTCCACTCTCTGGTACAGTCCACTCTCTGGTACAGCCCACTCTCTGGTACAGCCCACTCTCTGGTACAGTCCTCCACTCTCTGGTACAGTCCTCCACTCTCTGGTACAGTCCTCCACTCTCTGGTACAGTCGTCCACTCTCTGGTACAGTCCACTCTCTGGTACAGTCCTCCACTCTCTGGTACAGTCCTCCACTCTCTGGTACAGTCCTCCACTTTCTGGTACAGTCCTCCACTCTCTGGTACAGTCCTCCACTCTCTGGTACAGTCCTCCACTCTCTGGTACAGTCCTCCACTCTCTGGTACAGTCCTCCACTCTCTGGTACAGTCCTCCACTCTCTGGTACAGTCCTCCACTCTCTGGTACAGTCCTCCACTCTCTGGTACAGTCCTCCACTCTCTGGTACAGTCCTCCACTCTCTGGTACAGTCCTCCACTCTCTGGTACAGTCCTCCACTCTCTGGTACAGTCCTCCACTCTCTGGTACAGTCCTCCACTCTCTGGTACAGTCCTCCACTCTCTGGTACAGTCGTCCACTCTCTGGTACAGTCCTCCACTCTCTGGTACAGTCCTCCACTCTCTGGTACAGTCCTCCACTCTCTGGTACAGTCCTCCACTCTCTGGTACAGTCCTCCACTCTCTGGTACAGTCCTCCACTCTCTGGTACAGTCCTCCACTCTCTGGTACAGTCCTCCACTCTCTGGTACAGTCCTCCACTCTCTGGTACAGTCCTCCACTCTCTGGTACAGTCCTCCACTCTCTGGTACAGTCCTCCACTCTCTGGTACAGTCCTCCACTCTCTGGTACAGTCCTCCACTCTCTGGTACAGTCCTCCACTCTCTGGTACAGTCCTCCACTCTCTGGTACAGTCCTCCACTCTCTGGTACAGTCCTCCACTCTCTGGTACAGTCCTCCACTCTCTGGTACAGTCCTCCACTCTCTGGTACAGTCCTCTACTCTCTGGTACAGTCCTCTACTCTCTGGTACAGTCCTCCACTCTCTGGTACAGTCCTCCACTCTCTGGTACAGTCCTCCACTCTCTGGTACAGTCCTCCACTCTCTGGTACAGTCCTCCACTCTCTGGTACAGTCCTCCACTCTCTGGTACAGTCCTCCACTCTCTGGTACAGTCCTCCACTCTCTGGTACAGTCCTCCACTCTCTGGTACAGTCCTCCACTCTCTGGTACAGTCCTCCACTCTCTGGTACAGTCCTCCACTCTCTGGTACAGTCCTCCACTCTCTGGTACAGTCCTCCACTCTCTGGTACAGTCCTCCACTCTCTGGTACAGTCCTCCACTCTCTGGTACAGTCCTCTATTCTCTGGTACAGTCCTCTACTCTCTGGTACAGTCCTCCACTCTCTGGTACAGTCCTCCACTCTCTGGTACAGTCCCCCACTCTCTGGTACAGTCCCCCACTCTCTGGTACAGTCTACTCGCCGGTGCTACATATTCTCTGGTACGATATATTCTCTGGCATAATCTTCTCTCTGGTAAAGTCTACTTTTTGGTACATGATTTAATCTCTGGTACAATATTGTCTGGTATGATCTATTTCCTTGTAGCATATAGTATCTGGTATGATTTGTTTTATGGCACAATTTATTCTCTAGTACAATCTGCTATCTGGTACAATCTGCTATCTGGTACAATCTGCTATCTGGTACAATCTGCTATCTGGTACAATCTGCTATCTGGTACAATCTGCTATCTGGTACAATCTGCTATCTGGTACAATTTAATCTCGTAAAAAGGTTCGAAAAAGTTTAGGTACGTATACAGAGATTAAAAAGTTTTGTGTATTTCCGAAAATAACATGGGTGAGACGGCAATCAGGCTTATAGATTAGAAAATGGATAACAAGTAAACAGGGTATGAGTTAGCCTGACAGGACGTAACAAAACAGCGAAGGTTTCGGCAAAGAGCCTTCCTTGTGTACTGTTTGTTCTTTGAGGAATGCTCTTTGCCGAAACGTTCGCTTTTTTGTTACGTCCTGTCAGGCTAACTCATACCCTGTTTACATGTATTTCCGAACAAAGGTCCTCAGTTTGTTACATTGAACGTTGGCCTTGGGCCCTGTCTCCTTATAAGTCGAGATCTCTTTGGTTCCCCCTGAAGTAGCTCCATATAACGTGTTCTTAGAACTAACACATCACACAGGACAGTGAATTCGTATGTTAATTGTGATCAAATACACTTTCAGAAAATATAAATTGGTCCACTTTTGTTTCATTGTGAGTCTCCCGGCCAAGACTGAAAGACTGACTACTCCAATAACTTTACTTAAAAAAGCGTCCCCACTTTTTGATGGTCTTTTTTTTTACACAAAGGAAAAACACAATAAAAATGTCGTCCATTCATGATGGACGATTCTTGTAAATATATTGTAATTTATAGGTACAAGGATATTGGTATGATTACAGTATCAATGTCTGAACAATAATATATATATATATATATATATATATATATATATATATATAAACCTAAGTTTTTACTAACAATACAGACTCTGTTATTTATAGGCTATTTATAAGGCTATTGGTATGATTACAGTATCAGAGTCTGTATTGTAAAACAGTAGGGTTACCGCGCGTTACTGGCTAGATGTTTGGGGGGGGGGTATTGAAGTAGATCGATAGTTTCAGTTCTTACAGGAGTCTATCGATGATTCCAGTTTTTACAGAGATGTTGTCAATTAATGCAGTTGTTACAGAAGTTCTGTTTTTACTTTTGGATATCTATAAATGCAGTAGCTACTGAGCTGTCACTGTCAATAAATCTAGTAGCTACTGAGAGCTGCCGCTGTCAATAAATCTAGTAGCTACTGAGGGCTGCCACTGTCAGTAAATCTAGTAGCTACTGAGGGCTGCCACTGTCAATAAATCTAGTAGCTACTGAGGGCTGCCACTGTCAATAAATCTAGTAGCTACTGAAAGCTACCCAAAAATCCAGTTGTTACCGAAGTTCAGTTCTAACACAAGGCTATCGTTAACTTCAGCTCATTTCTCAGATAGCCATGCGTGACTTGTCATAGTCGCGGCCAGTTGAGGGATGTGGGGCACGGGGGAGGAGGAACTTTGTGGTCCCTTGAGCACGGCCGAGGAAGAGAATTCAAAAAGAAGAGTTTTCACCACCGCGCTTCTCAAACTTTATGAGGTGTTGCGTCCCTTTTTGGCTCGGGTAAAATTAAAGACTGGGACATTTATTAAAACTCGCTTCATTTTATGCCCGCATAAATTATCGCAATTAGACCATTTAATGGTCCTGCTTTAGTGCCTCATCAGCTCAAGGG
>CALYLW010001421.1:37500-138459 GCA_944989445.1 Ampullaceana balthica
TTTTCATGGTGACAACCGCTCAATGCGGTGTGTGATGAGCCGTACCAAATTGCAAAACTTTCGAAATGTTCATTTCACCGATTATGCCATATTATGTGAAACCTGCACATTTACCGGTATGAATCAGCTATTCCCTGGCATAACATTCGATGTAAAGAAAAAAAAAGCTTCTAGGATCTGTCTGAGATGAGCTCTTGAAGCTGTGTAATAGGATATTTCGTGTGAGGAGCCAGTTAATCGGATCCTGTTTCCGGCCGAGCATCTCCAACAAATCCCCCCCCCACCCTCTTCTTTGTGTTTTCTCGTTTCATCCCAACACACAACAACAGCAACAACATTGACCGTTTTATTGTTGGCTGGGTTCGTCGGGAGGGCGGGCGGTGTGTCCCTCGTAAATCTCGCTCCGCGTCTCATCACGAGTTTCATTCAGGACCAGAACTTTGAAGGCAGTCCGTGTGTATATCCCGTCAGGCCTGCTGAATCCAAATGTCAAGGTGGGGTGGGGGGGGGAGGAGTCTCAACATACTCGCAGTTATACCTCGGCCAGAATCCAGACCCCCCTCTCCCGTTCCCCAGCTGGGGAAACTACCCACAAATTAATATTACAACATCCGCTCCCTCTCTCTCTGCTAATGGTCCCTCCAATGTTCGTTGATCATTGTGCAAAGTTGCACAGCAACCATCTGGTGCCAAATTGTGCACCCCTCAAAGACAGATATTATATTATCCTTATCAAAATTTGATGCGAGGTAATTCTAAACTGTGCGTAGCGTAGATCCGCAGCCGCGCAGCTGAAGGGAAACTGCTCTCTGCCTGCCGTTATTACCGAGAAGCCTACTCGACAATGAAGGATCTTGCTGTATATGTCAGGCCAGACAGATGGGATATGTATGTCGAGGTTGCTGTAAATGTCAGGCCAGGCAGATGTGATATGTATGTCAAGGTTGCTGTAAATGTCAGGCCAGGCAGATGTGATATGTATGTCAAGGTTGCTGTAAATGTCAGGCCAGGCAGATGTGATATGTATGTCAAGGTTGCTGTAAATGTCAGGCCAGGCAGATGTGATATGCATGTCAAGGTTGCTGTATCACAAACGTTGATCAGAATCTCATATTGAAGAAACGCCAAAACATGTGATGTTTTTCGCAGCAATAAGTCTTTGATGTGTTGCAGAAATGCGTTTCTTAATTTTAGCCTGCTAAAAGCACGTGTTCCTTAATGGAAAGAGAAGAAATTGTGTGATTATAACATCCACATGTTTTGTTGATGATATCCGTATTTCAACAAAGAAAAAACCTTTACGATTTTTAGCGCAGCTTTTCCTGGCAAATCCATCCCTGAATTTGTGGGTTGTGAACGGTTAGAGGAAGGGAGTGGACAGAGATAAGAAATTTGTGTCAAATGGATTTTTTTTAAAAATGAGTTTATGAAACATTACAATAACATCTAGTCCAGTGATTTTTTAAGGGTTTGAATGACGTCATTATCAGAGTTTTATAGGTTTTAACAGATCATTAACTTATTTTTACTTCCAAAGATCATGAGACAAGCAGAAAATAAAACTTCGGACTCGATGCTGATGGGTGGCAGGAACGAAACAAATTAAGCCAAGGCTCTAATCCATCCAGTTCTAGTTTCGTTTTTTTTTAACATGCGTCTTTTAATTTTTCCGTCGACCTTGAACTTTACAACAGGGATCTTTTGGCATCGTCAACTCTTTGATCACAGACGAAGTGGTCAAACGTCAAACTCGGATGATTGTATCAGTGACGCCACTAGATATTTGAATCTAGTGTAGAATAAACACTTATCGCGTTCACTATTTGTTTTTGCTCACAGTTTGCACTTGATAAAATTCCCTTCCAACTGTAACTGTACTTTATTATACAATAATACCCTACCAGCTGTCATTGTTCATGTACTTTATAACAGTGCTTCTCAAACT
This sequence comes from Ampullaceana balthica, assembly GCA_944989445.1. Lineage (NCBI taxonomy): Eukaryota > Metazoa > Mollusca > Gastropoda > Lymnaeidae > Ampullaceana > Ampullaceana balthica. Next base: position 39,446 of record CALYLW010001421.1, read on the forward strand.
TTTTAGTATGGCGGACCGGCAGGAATTTTTTCCATTGCACCAGGGACCGGTGCACTATTTTTCCTGCACTGACAATTTTTTTAGTCCCCTTTCTTTAGAACTTCTGCGGACCGGCGGCTGATTGCCCACGGACCGGCATCAGTCCGCGGACCACCACTTTGAGAAGCACTGCTTTTTAAAACACATCTCCTGCCATCTTTAACTATTTTGATTCGTCTTGTCTGGACACGATGTCAACGTTCGCCATCTCCAGTTGACCCGCTGCGGTCGTGAACACGCGAACTACGTTTCCAACTAGATTCTACATCCTTGTTTATTGTTACAAAAACATTGAACTGTGCCAGTCGGCTTATTATTTATTCAAGTGAAGAAAAATAATTACGTTTCTTGCGTAAGAGGTTGAAACGTCATATTTCGTAACCCGGTCGATGATGATGGGTTGTGGGGGAGGGGGGAGTTGGTAAGTGGGGGATATAAAGGGCGGGGGGAGGGGCTTCTATTCCCAGGACATCACCAAAACATAAGGCTCACGGTAGGCGGACGTGGATGTGACATTCATGGCGGCATAAGCTAATTTCTCTCGCGCGTCGATCGCGGGCCCATCCTCTACCGATTATTGACTGGTGGTTCTCATATTGTGCTGTTTTTTTGTTTTTTTTGGTGGTTTTAGTTCTTTGCTCAACAATAGTATATGCCTCAGTGATCAAGTATTCCCTTGTGACCAGTGTGGCCCCATGAGATGGTTTAAGAACCTTTGTCTCATCTCCATGTAAACACCCACACACACACACTTTATCCCCCCATGACGTTTTTTTTGTTGTTGTTTGTTTGTCGTCTATTCCAGCAAATAAAATGCGTCCATTTATCCCCGTACTGGAGAGTGGCCGAGTCGTGTTATCCATCCCGTGCTATAAATGATGAAGTTGAAGCTCTCAATGAAGCTGAGTGATACGATGGGCCTGTTGGCTCTTTGACTGGGAGCTCTCCATGAAGCTCAATGATACGAGGGCCTGTTGGCATAAAAAAACGAAGTGATTATTCGGAGATATCTCCGTATAACGCTGGGCATTATAGACAGATATTTCCCATGATTCTTAGCGTCATACGCAATTTTTTTTGGCTGGTCATGTGACTACTTGCTGATTTGATATACGATTTTTAAAAATTTATGAGCTTCTGTGGTCTCACGGTTAGGGCATTAGATTCTTGAACTCTAAGTGTCAAGTCGAGGTTCGAGTTTCGTTTGAGTCTTTTTTTTTAAGGTTGTAGTTTCAGTTTTAGGGTCTGGGTTAGGTTTAATTGTCTATTTTTTAAATTAAAATAGAAAAAACAACAAATATAGCAACCAAAAATACGATTTATCGAGCGCACCGTTCTCTTTGCTTTTACCAAATTAATTTTAAAATCATTAACCTTTTTTAAATAGATTTTAAGCTATGATAGGTAAATATATACTAAATTAGAACGGAAATTTTGTTTGTTTTTAAAAAGAAAGAAATCTCCGTATAACGCCTCCCTAAAAAAAATAAAGCTGAGTTATACGAGGGCCTGTTGGCATAAAAAATATAAATAAAGCTGAGGGATATGAGGGCCTGTTGGCTCTTTGACTGGGAGCTCTCCATGGAGCTGAATGATACGAGGGCCTGTTGGCATAAAAAAATATAAATAAAGCTGAGGGATATGAGGGCCTGTTGGCTCTTTGACTGGGAGCTCTCCATGAAGCTGAATGATACGAGGGCCTGTTGGCATAAAAAATATAAATAAAGCTGAGGGATATGAGGGCCTGTTGGCTCTTTGACTGGGAGCTCTCCATGAAGCTGAATGATACGAGGGCCTGTTGGCATAATACAATATAAATAAAGCTGAGGGATATGAGGGCCTGTTGGCTCTTTGACTGGGAGCTCTCCATGGAGCTGAATGATACGAGGGCCTGTTGGCATAAAAAATATAAATAAAGCTGAGGGATATGAGGGCCTGTTGGCTCTTTGACTGGGAGCTCTCCATGAAGCTGAATGATACGAGGGCCTGTTGGCATAATACAATATAAATAACGCTGAGGGATATGAGGGCCTGTTGGCTCTTTGACTGGGAGCTCTCCATGAAGCTGAATGATACGAGGGCCTGTTGGCATAAAACAATATAAATAAAGCTGAGGGATATGAGGGCCTGTTGGCTGTTTGACTGAGAGCTTCCCATGAAGCTGAATGATACGAGAGCCTGTTGGCTCATTGACTTGGGGCTCACCATGTTATTAACAACTCTCATGCGATAGGTTGACAGGCCCATGTAACATAGTCGGAAACTTAGGGCAAGCGAGGCCTCTGCCCAAGACTGTCTGAAGGCCTCAACACATTGGAAGTTTACAGTGGTAGAGGACAGGGGCGGATCACGATTGCACGGGACCCCTGGCTGCAATTCTACCTGCCGCCCGGTCCAGCCACCTTTATCATACAATATAATGTTTGGAGCCCTTAAATCATTAGGGGCCCCTGGCTTTAGCCCAATCAGCACCCGCCTTAATCCGCCATTGGTAGAGGAGATATGTGTCTATTAAATGAAGAAGCTTTCTGTAAAGTTTTTTTTTGTTTTTTTGTGCGCCTATGTTTGAAGTGTCCATACATCGTGTTTCAAAACTTACTTGAAATAACTGTTTCAACGAAAGATTGAGTGCTATCATGCAATGTTCCCTCTAAGATTCGTTGGTCCGTATGCAAAATAACAACCCGTGTGAAAAATTGCACAGCATTTTTTATTGTGCAAAATGTTACATCCCACAAACACAGATGTAATATTACCAAAATTCGCTGCGCGGTTATTCTAAACTGCTGCGCGGCCTCGGTCAGATATATTATATGTGCAGCCGCGCGGCTGAAAGGGTGCATAGCTATGACGTTCTTTCAATTTGCGAAAATGAATCTACTTCATTTGGAATTTTAACATTAGATTAGAATAAGCGTGGATAGTCGGTATATCTAGTTGTTTAACAGTCCATTACAGTTCAAGGTCCTTGTTTTTCATCATTTGATTTGTCGACGGGGTAAATGTGCGTGAGAGAGGGAGGGTGCCAAGTTGTCATTAAATGAAACTGCCTACTCCGCAAAGTACTGGCATGATTACGAAAGTAAATTATTGACATGTTTTACATTAAATAATTTTAAGCTTTTTAAGTTCGTCACACAATAAATTTCATTCTCTCTATTTCAAAGAGAACGACTGATATTATCAAACAATTTGTAGTCAACAACAACAAACAAACAAACAAAAACTATAGAACGCCATAACGGTTTTGTTTCCATCAATAAGTCATTGGTGTTTAGTATTTAGCTGTATGTCTTTAAATATAAAATATATGTTTAGAAAACATATTGACAAGATACATACTGACAAGATACATACTGACAAGATACATACTGACAAGATACATACTGACAAGATACATACTGACAAGATACATACTGACAAGATACATACTGACAAGATACATACTGACAAGATACATACTCACAAGATACATACTCACAAAATACATACTCACAAGATACATACTGACAAGATTCCAAATGCCCGTCCACACAACTTTCCTCAATAGATAACTCGATCTTTATTATTAGGGAGGGGGGGGGAGAAGCTATCGGGTTGGGTGAGCTAAAAGGTAAAGCGTAAAACAAGGTGTGCAGGGTAAAACATGGTTTTGGTGGTGGAAGGAGAGGGGGGGGGCGCAAGAAAACAACGAACGGGGCTTCACGTTTCATGGCATAGATTTTGTTACAAGTTTGTTTAAATATTTCAAAGCTTTTAAACCGTACTTGAAGGGACGGTGGTGGTTGTCTTTGTTGTTGTGGCTACCTGTGGGAGGGCAGGGTAGGCTAGCTGTGGGAGGGCAGGGTAGGCTAGCTGGGGGAGGGCAGGGTAGGCTAGCTGGGGGAGGGCAGGGTAGGCTAGCTGGGGGAGGGCAGGGTAGGCTAGCTGGGGAGGGCAGGGTAGGCTAGCTGGGGGAGGGTAAGGTAAGCTAGCTGGGGGGAGGGCAGGGTAGGCTAGCTGGGGGAGGGAGGGCAGGGTAGGCTAGCTGGGGGAGGGAGGGCAGGGTAGGCTAGCTGGGGGAGGGCAGGGTAGGCTAGCTTGGGGAGGGAGGGCAGGGTAGGCTAGCTGGGGGAGGGAGGGCAGGGTAGGCTAGAGGGGGAGGGCAGGGTAGGCTAGCTGGGGGAAGGAGGGCAGGGTAGGCTAGCTGGGGGAGGGCAGGGCAGGCTAGAGGGGGAGGGCAGGGTAGGCTAGCTGGGGGAGGGCAGGTAGGCTAGCCGGGGGAGGGCAGGTAGGCTACCTGGGGGAGGGCAGGGTATTTCAAATGTGTTTTTAAGAAATGCTAATCGATTTCCTACTTTTTAGTTGTGTTTAATTTGTTTTTGATCGAAAAGTGTTTTTTTAAGGTATTTTAAAAAATATGTTATTATAATTACTTATACTTTTTGTCTAGTAGTTTTAATTGATCTCTGAATTATTTTCTTTGAATTCATTATGAAAATGTATGGCCTAAAATGTCGTGTTTTATTTAATTTACTTGTTTAACATGTACAGGGTCAATCTTTTTTCATTCCAAAAGTTTTTATTTATTTTACCCCATCGCAGTTTATTAAATATAATTTTTTTTTATTTTTCATTTCTTCAGGGGCGTTTCTCATAATCCACGGGCGTCACCAGAACAGCATAGCATTCCAGCTGGGAGGCGCCGCCGTCGTTTGCATTCCCATTTTAGTGGCCATCATTCTCGCCATAGTCTACGTGGTGCGGCGAAACCGAAGGAAAGCAACGTTCACCAGCGTGAGCACAGCACGGGTCTGATGGCGCCCCGGGTGTAAATACAAACATTTGCCTGAGCTGCTGGGGTGGATAAATTATGCGTTGTGAAGTGGGACCCATTGATTCATTCACGCCCCTGTTTTTTTGTGTTTTTTTTTGGTTCCAACTGGGAAGTGTGTGATGATGTAAATATATGTTGTTGTTTTTTTTTAAATTGGCGTGGAGAGTTCTGTTAAGATGACGCAATTCAGATTTCTGAGATGCCGAAAAAGCGGATGAAGAGTGTGCCTGGATATTCATGGGACGCTTAGGGACAGAGTTTAAGGCTCTTCTCCCCAGTGGATTTGGGTGATGTTTTAAGACTGATGGTACTTAAATCCTTCATGGTGAACTTTCAGCATACGAATCTCATTTTTATTCATGGACATGGTAGTCCTGGGACCCCAGGAAACAACTTCCCATTGTTTGTCATAAATTGAAGATATGTACTTAGGAAAATGAGACGACAGCGTTCACATTCATTAAACATCTGCAGGTTATTGTCATCTATTTTGTGTTTTTCAAGCTCATGACATGTCTATCCAGACCATCAAACACATGACATGAGTACCATCATACACATGACAGAATATACTGTCAACCGGGCATCAAAGGGAGGTCATCGTTGTTCTTCAGAGGTTGGAAGTGTAAAAAATTCAGTGATGATGAAATGTTCCCCAAAGCTGTGGAGCCCTCTAACTTACAGATGCGCCACGGCCAACCATTCTGGGTTGTATGATGGCCTGCTAAGTCAAAGAGATTCAGAACAGAAGGAATGTGAACACTGAACAGATGGAATGTGAACACTGAACAGATGGAATGTGAACACTGAACGGATGGAATGTGAACACTGAACGGATGGAATGTGAACACTGAACAGAAGGAATGTGAACACCCAACGGATGGAATGTGAACACTGAACAGAAGGAATGTGAACACCGAACAGATGGAATGTGAACAGCCAACAGATGGAATGTAAACACTGAATGGATGGAATGTGAACACTGAACAGACGGAATGTGAACACAGAACAGATGGAATGTGAACAGCCAACATATGGAATGTGAAAACTGAATGGATGGAATGTGAACACTGAACATATGGAATGTGAACACTGAACAGATGGAATGTGAACACTGAACGTACGGAATGTGAACACTGAACAGATGGAATGTGAACACTGAACATATGGAATGTGAACACTGAACATATGGAATGTGAACACTGAACATACGGAATGTGAACACTGAACAGACGGAATGTGAACACTGAACAGATGGAATGTGAACACAGAATTAGAAGGGAGGGGGACAAAACAGTGATTCAGATGAAGGGCCACAAACCTATTTATAAAAAGGACTATCACATTAGTCTGTTCATTTCATATCTGCCATAAGGACTATGACATTTGTCTGTTCATTTCATATCTGCCATAAGGACTATGACATTAGTCTGTTCATTTCATATCTGCCATACTTAGATGTGCCTCGAGTCATCATCGCCCTATGCCTCATTTCGGTCATTTCCCATGATGTCATTGCTTTAAATTCACTGAGACTGCAAATGTACAGAGCTCTGCCGTAGTTGGGAAAAGTTATCCATTAATTGATATTACTATTAATTTAGCATTTTGGCCAGGTTGTTAGCACTGTGCAATTTCAAATGTATTTATTTAAACAAAACTTCGATTGGGTTGTCTGCAGGCAACAAGTTTTTGAGTTCATCATCAGACAGATCAGATGAGCATGTTTTGGCTCTGTTAAACCTCTCTGGCATGTGGGGGGAACGCTCTGACTTAATTTTTTTTTAATACTACAAGAATTCATCGATACAAAACTGTTTCCTACATTTAATTAACAATACTTGTTGCACTTCCATAAGAAAAAAAAATTTAATCTAAAGATATAACAAATTATGAAAGTAAAAATTGTATTAAAAAAATATGTATAAAAGAGCTGAGTTATACCATAGCATGTTATCATTAATTTTTAAGTTAAGAAATCAGCCAACCATTGGTGAACGGATGAAACAGCGAATTGAAGAAATTGTTAGTGGTAGCTAAAGTATCACACATTGTAAGTAAGTGTACAGATTATATCTAATTTTATTTTGTTCTTATGAAATAGGAACATTTTAAAAAATATCTAGGTGTTAAATAACTTGCACAATGACTTTTTAGGTTTATAGATATTTGTAAGTGCGCATGTAATGATTACACAATTGTAATAAATTGTATAGAAATTGTGTTAAATTTTTATCTTTTTTATTTTTACAATAATTCGAACTTGATTTTGTTTTAAAATATCTCTTAAAACACAAACTTCTTCCCTCCTTGAAAAAAATTGTAAATTTGAAATCTTTCACATTGTGAAATACTTAGTTCTTAGTGTTTACACATTTTCATGCCACTCATACAATGCTAGAAAGAATCTATTGTTCAATATATTTTTGTTAATTTATCGCATGAAATATTGTCCTTTATTTATTTTATGAATGAAATGAGAGCCAAATCTTGTTGAGTAAAACTGGTAATTTTTTTACAGGGTACACTTATTTTACTATAAATTTTTAAAAGATGAGAAATAAATTTTTAAAAAAACAAAAAAAACTGTAAACATATTTACAATGAGAATAACCTTTGAACTTCCCATGGAAAGAAATGTTGAAATTATTTTTGAAAACTAAGTGAAATTATTCTTGGAAAAATAAATATTTTTAATTCTCAGTCCTTGGCAGTTTTTCAGAGAAGCGTTTATTTTAGGCATATGTCAATTTTGTTGCCTATTAAAGCAACAGTTATTATTCTAAGAAGCCATGGGTGTCCTTAAACTTATTTAAAATTGCACCTATTTACAGAGCAAAATTTATTGGTTAAATATTCATTGAAAAAAATTAATAATTATCATGAACAATTGGCTAAAGTTTACACACAAATAAAAATCTGTAAGAAATTGGCTACAAAATTTTACAGCTGTTTGTTGGTCATTATTTTTAAAATTATGCTATTCATGCCAAGATCTCCTCATCCCCCCACCCCCACCCCATTTCAATAATTGTGTGGATAAAAGAGAATTGAGAAAGAAAGCAAGCAAATAAATTTTAATGCAAATAGGCTTTGGTTTAAGTTATAATTTTATGATTTTTTTCATAATTATTTTTTTGACAATAGTCTTAATGTTGATGTCACATAATTTATAATTGATTATAATTTTAAGTCAAATTGATAGTTTTGTAATAGTTTTTTTTATTTTATTTTTTACATGGAAAAGCCTTGTCTTGTAATAAATGAAACTGAGGCATCCAGGTGTTGAAGAAATCATGAATGGTTTTTAAAGGGTTTCATTTTACAATAGTTTAAAATATTTTCTCAGATTAATGCTGTTTAGGTGTGATAGTCCTTAAGAAATTACTGAATGCAAAAAAACAACAACAAAAATGTTTGCAAGCTATTTATAATTTATAGTCACTGATATAGATTTTATGCATTTATCTTTCGTTATTCAATTTTAAAGTCCTTATTGCTTTGCAAATGGAGTTTGTGTCTGATCGTCACAAGGGATTTAATTCTAAAGTGAGACATGTTAATCATTAACATTTCTGGGGGTAAAACAATTTTAAGTTAGGATTTTCCTTTGTAACTATTTTTTTTAAAAGCAGAAATGAAGTTTTATAAAAGAAATCCATCTCCCGATTTGCCATGTTCATTTCTTTAAATTTTCCCAGCTTTAAGCACAAATTTTTCAGAGTGTAACAATCATTCTTTTTCTTTGTATATTTTTAAAATATTTTAGGTTAGCAATCACCAACTTAAACAACGATAATGTTAACTTTACGAAATTCCCATATAAGGCCCATCATAAGGACCAAACGCTACTGTTACCATGATAGCACTTTCAGCATGTTATATGTTATTATTTTCAATACAAACTGAATCTGATGTGTGTTTTAGTATTAAAGGAATTAGCAGATACTGACTTTAATTGAAAATTTAATGATTTGTTGAGAAGTGATGCTGGTCAATTTTAATATTCTAGTTCAGAAATTATTAAAGTTTTTTTCTTTCCAGTAATAAATGTTTTATTGAAGTTATGAATACCTGTCATATATATTCAACATTTTCATATATTTAAAATAATGATAATGCATTGAGAAACAACCTTTACCATTTATTCAAACTTTCTGAGGGTATACTTTTCAGTGTGAACCAAATCTTTTGAGGATATTTTGTACTTAGTAAAGCTATCAGACATGGAATAAAAGTAACATGGATGTGAATTTATGATGACTGACTCTTTACATCAATTTTAATTATTTGCACGTAATACAAAAAATAGCACAGAGTTTTTTTTATTGTTCTTTGTATTTATTGAATACTTCAAAACCCATATTGAATTCATTTATCCACAATACAAATTTCCTAATGATATATTTAAAAAGTACGAACTTATTTTAAATGTTAGAGAGTTCTTTTAGAGAATTTTGTTTTTTTTGAAATTATATCATCCTGCTATTTATAAATCTTAGGACTGACTTGCCCATGTTATAATCTATTTCATTTCATGGATGTTATATCTACAGTATAATGTATTCATTTTAAGACTAATCTCATTAAATAGCCAAATAAAAATTATACAAATATTTCCATTAAATCTGAGAGGAAACTTGAGCTAAATATTTTTTTGTACTCATTCTGTTTGATATCCTGTTTCTAAAAAATTTAAAATACTTTTATTTTGGGATGAACTAATTTTTATTTTTCTGTCAACAGCAAATACAACTTTTAAAAGACTATCAAAAAGCATATTTAAAATGACAATAAAAGTACATGTATTTTGTTTCTCTTGTTCCAATATTTCCCACATTAGCCTTGAGCACAGTTCCTCGTACATTGTCGTAAATGATGGTCTTACAATTGTAAGTATAATAGAGGAAATGTAAATCTTATTTTTTAAAAAAATTTTAAGTAAATTATTTTAATGGTAAAGGTAAACACCGTTATTTTTTTAATTATCAGTACTCAGTAATTTGTGTGCCCTTATGCTAATTGTTTTTCTTTTCCATTTACAATATTTTAATTCAAACTCACCTTTTGAACTTTCTAAATGATTTCTAACCCTTATTTAATGTTGATCTATTAATTGCCATAAATATGAGCTTTTAAAATCTGTTCATTTATTTGATAACTGGTACTGTCTTTTGCTTAATTTGTTTAATTTTTCCATGAATAATCATAACTTTCATTTAAAAATACCAAATTGATATGGTGATTAATCTTCCAGTTAGACCAAAAATGAATTATTTATATTTATTTAAAAAATAAGGGAAATAACAGCCTCAATTGATTTCATTACATTTTTATTAATGGAGCCATGTCCCTTTTATTATTATTTATTATTATTATTTTAATTATTTTTTTTTATGTCATGTGGACATTCCAATGTTAAAATTATGCTCAATAGTAATGTTTTAAATGTAATAATTGTTTGTTTTTTTTTAAAAGTTAATTGTCACAATAATTTCAGTTATATCTTAAATGCCGCTTAAATGTTTTTAGAGTTTAAATAGCAAAGAATATGTTGCTTTTTTAGAATACACTTCTTCTGGAGTAAAGGTCATAAAAGCAAAATAACTTCTTGACCTTATGTAGCACCACATGGCAATGTTATTTTTAATATATTCATAAAGCCTTGTCATTTCCCCTACACATAGCTGTTTCTTAGCTCACTAACTTAAACTTAAAGACCAGAAGTAATCAAATCTCTAATCATATGATTAGGGTTGATAGCCACTCCTTCTGTTGAGACTGAAGGTAGCTGTATATTTATATATATAAATCCAAATTATCTTTTTAAGAATCTTAAATTTTAAACCATAAAGTTTTGGTTAGAACACAATTCTTTATTTTTAAGGTATATTTTAATCTTTCTATATTTTAAAGCATATATTTTATTCTTTCTATATTTTAAAGTGTATTTTAATCTTTCTATATTTTTAAATAGCATAAAATCATTTTAATTTCTTAGACATTACTAGTAAGCAAATAGCCTGATAAGCTCATGAAAAATTCTAAAATACTTTTGTCTTATTAGTTAAATATTTTATTTATTTTTTTGAAATTTCTTAAATTAAAAGAGACTGTTTTAAAAAAACAGTCTCAAGTAATACCCATGTTTACAATAAGACTCTTAATTGTAATGTTATTTTAAATTATTCTATAAAACAGTTTAGATTTCATTGTTTATTATTAAGTTTGTGATGATTTAATTTTAATGTTCATTGCTTATTTTTTTTTAATTTGTGAAGATTTAATTAGAAAAATAAGTTTCGTTTATTTTTAATAACCTTTCCCACTTATATTTTTTTTTAAATTAGAATTAAAAATTTGTTTGGTGCAGATGCAGGTGTAAAGATTAGTGCTTACCACTATTTGTATATTATAACTAACCTATTGCTGTCTTCTGCATATAATAATACTAGATAACTATATATACTTAAGTAAACAGTTTGTGGCTAATTCAAGCCAGAACTTATTATGAAATAAATTCCCGTTTCTATGAAGTTAGTAATATCAGTTTTAAGATTTAAAGCTGACTCGATGATTCATAGGCATAGGATTGGGTAAATCAGTGTATTTGGAGTACTCATCAAGTTGGCAAGAATTATGAGCTTTATTGGGACAGTCTAAACTCTTGCACATATTGGTAAAAAGAGTGAAACACTTCATAAGCTGGACTTGTGAGGTGCTCCATATTTTGGCCACACTTAAACAGGTGCTGTTTAATCATAAACAAATTTCAAGTTAACACGCTTGTAAAACCGGCTTGACAAATTTGACTGATATAACTTTAAAACCAACTAGATAACAAAAACACTGACTTTTTAAAAAAAAACTGGCATCATAATATTTAGGCTACCTAATTATTTTTTCAGCACGGCTTCAATTATGCTCAATTAATGTGTTGTTTAAAACAGGGGTCTGGCAACACCTGTGAAAATTTACTAGTTACAGATGACTCTGTAAACTTATATTTAGTTGTTTTTTTTTACTATCCTTACAGTATGGCCCGCCTGTATATGGGCTGGTTGAGTTGTTGACCCCTATTTTAAGGAATTTATTTGTGCATGATTGGTTTGATGGAGTCACATCAATTTCTTATTGATCTCTGCATGTATTTTTTTGTAGGAATTTGATGCTTTCGCTGATTTTATCAAGTGTATTGTTATTTTAATTGTAATTTGAATTTGTACTTATGTAAATGTTTGTTTTAGTGGACTAATCATTGAATATTTCCTCTCCTTGTAAATTATAAATATTTAGTCTGTATACAGGCACTGACTTAATAAGTTTTACAAATGATTTTTGTCACAGTTTGCTATGTCATACATTTGTTTAAAAATCTTGTTAAAAAGTCTCACAGTTTTTATTGCATTTGTAACTCTAACTCATCTGTATTGAGTATTGTTAATTTTATAGTGAAACAATAAAAAGAGTCTTTTCTTTTAAGGGCATTTATGGTTTGATGCTATTCACCAGTGTAGCTCCAACCATTATTGTTCATTAATTTTTAATGATAAAGGGAGCTAAAGGTAGATGGACAAATAAATGCTATGTTTTATTTTGCTGAGAGTTGTTATTTTATTTACTCTGTTGTTGTTTTTTTCAATAGGTTTTTGTGGTGTTTTTTTTTCTAAAGATTTTATTTTTAAGGACACTTTTAAAATGAACATTAAAGTGGATTTGGAATAATGCACTCGGTAGGAGGTTCAGGGTGTTGGGGAGAGAGAATATCAGACAGTTTTTCCTCTTAATTTCTTTGGTTCATGTGCAAAAAAAAACTCTTTGCAAATTATCCATTTTTTTTTCTGTGCAAAATTTTAAATCAACGAAACACACTGACATACTTATATTATTCTTATCAAAATTTGCTGCTCAGTAACTTAAAACTTACAGCGTTTTTCAGATGGCTGCACTATTTAGAGGGAACATTGCAGACAACACAATTATGACACAAACTTCAAAAAATATCTATTAACTAATAGAGGTGGATTAACTTTTACCATAGGGGACTTGAAAATACCACCTTTCTTGCAACTACCACCTTTCTTGTAACTCCCACCTTTCTTGTAACTACCACCTTTCTTGTAACTACCACCTATCTTGTAACAACTATCACCTTTCTTCCATTGACAACAAATGGATACCGGTAATAATAATAATTTATATTGAATAAAAATATAGGCAAACTTTTAAACCAAAAAAATAATTCCACAGCGATTTCATTTAAACATTGTATGTTAATGCATTTTGGTTTTTAAATGGAAAAGTTTCGCGCAGGAGAAATTTGTAACAAATTGATAGGAAACACAAAATTTTAAGAAAATGATTTTTATAAAGTCACAGGAGCATTGAGTTCGATTAAGCTCTCAACTATGAACTCTAAAAGACAGTTACACTATTTGTCTGTCCCCGAATATTCAGAAATCTCCTTCGTTCCCCAACCCTCCACTCTCCTCTCGGAAAGTCCGGAATCGCCTCTCAGAAAAACACATTGACATCTGCATGCACAAGGTAAAAATTAACCTTACAAAAATTCATTTACCGTCACATCAAATCATATGTTATCATTGTAAATCAATTTTTGATACATAACAATAAAAGATAGAAATTGAAATTTTTAAGGCATTTCTAAGTTTTTAAAGCAAATCGTTATTGTTCAATTACTGAGAAAATTAACCATGATTAAAAAAAACTAATCGCTAACTTATCAATATGCTACCCATCTCCCCACTGGATATTGTTTTCCAGTGGACACTATGGAAACATCTTGATTACCTGGATTTTACGGATGATCTGGCCCTAATATCACACACACAGCAACAGATGCAAGAGAAACCAAACTACGTAGCACAGTCCTCTGCTTGCGTTGGCCTGAACATCCATAGAGGAAAAAGCAAAGTTCTTTAAAAATAAATACATCAAGCAACACCCCAATAACACTGGAAGGAACAAATCTTGAGGAGGTGGATAGCTTTACAAAACTTGGTAGCATCATTGACGTACAAGGAGTGACAGACGCCGCATAAGAGTGAGAATAGGCAAAGTGAGAACATCATTTAACCAGCTAAAGAATTCTGGAGATGCAACAACTTAACCCTCCAGACCAAGGTCAGGATATTCAACACCACAATGAAGTCTGTCTTGCTATATGGAGCAGAAACATGGCGAACAACAGCAGCCAGTTCAAAAAAGCTACACACATTTATTAACTCATGTCTCTGTAGTGATTCTCAGAATCCGCTGGCCCAACGAGGACCTCTGGCAGTGCACTCAACAAGAACCAGTGGAAGATATAATATGCCAGCGCAGATGGAGATGGATTGGGCACACCCTCAGAAAGCCGACATCCGGTATAACAAGACAATCCCTCACTTAGAACCCCCGGGTCAAGAGAAAGAGAACGACTCGGAGAAGGGAACTGGAGGCATTCACCAAAAAGAGTGGGCACAGTTGGAGAGACTGGCGCGGGACCGGGATGCCGTGAGAGCTTTGTTTGTGGCCTATGCCCCAGATGGGACGACAGGCGATGATGATGATGATGACCCATCTCCCCGCAATATCTCTCAGTTCTTGGGTAACTTTTACTCCATTTCATAGTAAACCCAGGTGTAATGTTTGTAAGTAGAGTTTGTGATTATTTGCGCTTGTGCAATTTAAGTGGGTAAAAAGTAAGACACGTGACTATGACAAATCAAATTTTTAGTTTAAAAAAAAAGACCAAATTGATTGAAAAAAATAGTGTAAAATATTTAACCAGTTTAATTTTGAAATAAAAGACACACGCGCGCACGCACGCACACACACCCACACGCGCACTCACACACAGCACACACACAAGCACGCACGCACGCAGACACACATACAACTCATGGGATAAACTATTAGTTAAGTCAGTGAAGTTGTAACTGAAATAGTTGGCCACTCATTTTGTATTTGATTTTAAAAGTTGAATGGTTGTAAGTTTTGAAACTTGAATGCGTCTAGACTCTAGACTTATCTTCTTAAGTCTTGACGACACAGGCAATTAGCGTACCGAAATTAAACTTTTTTACATTTGAGGTGTATAGAATTGGAGTAAACGAGGGAGAAGAGGCAAGGAATAAACAATCTTCCAAATCAGATTTATACTTCATCAACACGTTTTAAACAAAAATGTTCAAAACTAGAATTTTAAGGGGTCGGTCGGCGGGGAAAGGAAAGAGTCTGATGCTATGGGTTTACGTTAGCTCTGTCAAAAATGAAAGTTTGTTCACTTGATTTAGGAACTAACAGGAAAAACGCAAATCAGTTACCCCACTAAATATTTGTTAAGACAATCCACCGTCCCGAACACCGAAACCGTTTTGAAGTCGTGCAAACGATGACCACATGATACAATGAAAGATGTTTACCGTTTTCTAATACAGTGTATTTTATTAATTTAAAAAAAAAGAGGGAAATTGTTAGACCTGGCACACAGCCTTTGAACAACTTTTATTTTTAAAAAAAAAGATCCTTTATGGGTAGGGCGTTGAGGATATAAGAAAGACAAGTCTCGACTAGCACTTACCTGGTACGTGTCCAGATATAGCCTCCGCTTAGAGTTGATTAATTGTCCGCTCCTCTTTCTTTTTTTTTCTTTTTTTTTATAATCCCTGTCCTGTTGGTGAGGTATTAATTTTTATCCTCTTTAGAATTTCCTCTCCATTTGACGACTTCCTTTAACTGTGTTTTTTGTGTGTAAAACAAGCAGCTCGCTCACTTAGTAAAGAAATAACACTTTTTATAATCGTTTAACAAAAAGTCTTACATGTGTTTTTCAACAGAGACTTTACATATAGTTTAAGAACTCATTTATTTTGCGTTGTATTTTATTAACTAAAGTATTTGGCACAAAACGGCGGATACCGAACTAATGAACTTAAGGGAGGAGAATAAAATCTTATTGAGAAAATGACAGCAAGTAAATAGAAAGGGAAAAGGCTTAAGATTTTGGCGTATTTTATAGTGCGTTCGTGTGGTGTTTGATCAAATGCTCGCGAGCATTAGAGAGTTGTGGACCAACCTTTAAAAGACACAAATCATTGTTTCAATAGTTACAGTGGCGTAGCTATGGGGGGCGGTCCGCCCCGGGCACCACACATTTTGGGGGCGGCATTTGTGAGCATTTGAAAAGTAAAACCATTTCCGTCAACCTCCCTTTTTCTTTTGAAGGGGGAAAACAAAGGTGAAACAAAACTATTCTTAATTTCGAGTCTTAATTAACGGATTCGCGCAACATTCGTTTGATTACATAGTGGTTTTTATAATTAACGCAAAACCGTTCACAAATTTTTAATCGCCCAAAAAGGTATCGATTTGTTTGGAAAATTAAGCGTTATGCGTCATAGATGGCGCTTTTATAAGAAAAATACCAAAACCCAAGAAAATACCCCCCCCCCGCTTGGCCGAATAATATGTCCTATTAATATCGCCAAGACAGTTTTGTGTGGAATTTCGACATGTGCAGAATGATAGGCTAACAAGTACCTACATGCCTACACGCACGGTTGTTCAAATATTGTGTTTAACTTTGCAAGTAGTAATTTATTTTACTGTTAAAGTTTTCAAAATAATTATTGTAAGGTAACTTACTAAAAATTAAATTTATTTAGTTTTTATTGCATTAAAGTAGCACACATAATTTGTGGGTTTTTAAATTGTTTTATTTAAAATACGGTTATTAATTTAAAAAATGTTACGCCTATCCAATTAAAGTTATATGTCAATAATTTGAATTCGTCTATTTTATTGAAAAGTATTAAGATTTATTGCAAGAACATGAAAATATTCAAATTTCTCAGGTAATAAACATCACAGTAGCATCCATAATTTCGAAAAAGACACTTTAATTTTCAAGCGTCTTGGAAAAATTGAACTCTGAAGAAGTAACCAGTAAAACGAGATCAGATGCTGGAATTTTACTCAGATCAATGCAATCTTTTTCTTTTCTATGATATCTCAATTTATGGGAACCAGTCTTTTTGAATATTTATGCAAACCCATTTCAAGGAAACAATGGATGTTCTAATACAGAGCGCTGTTATAGAGAGTTAGAGATATCAACTGAACGCCAAGTTAGAAGGAGAAAAAATGAGTGGGGTAAATTCAGAAAACGTGGTTCTATATCTACAACAATAAGTACAACGAGAAATATATTTATCCATGTATGTAATTATAAAATAAAACAAAAGAACGCGTTGATCAGTTGCATGTCCTTGCAAGAAAATATTCGTGTATAATACCATGTAACCTACTTAATGAAGAATTTGAACATCAAATAAATTTCTTTATCGACATTGACAAAGAACAGTTCAATATTAAAAGAAAATGGTTCCAGGATTTTATGGGTGTACAAAGGGCCGGTCTTAGCGATTGCGGGGCCCTATGCGGCTTAGTATGCGAAAAGGATTTCGCGGGTCCCAGTTTGGGTAGGGATAAGGTATTAATAAGGATAATAAGTGAAAATTAAGATAGGTGGGGCCTATGAAAGCGCGGGGTCATATGCGGCCACATAGGTTGCATTTGCTTAAGACCAGCCCTGGCTGTACCTACACTACAAGAAGAGACATTATGTTAGAAAAATGGGGGAAAGGCCCCCTTGATCTATTAAAATATATTCAACAGTATAAATTGTAAAATTCTGTACCCAACATTATAATTTTGCTAGGAAGTTTTTTCAACAATTGCTATCAGTGTCGCTAGTTGTGAAAGGAGCTTCTCCAATCTGAAGTTGATAAAAATTATCTTCGTTCCACAATGAGTGATTTAAGACAACAAAATCTTGCAATATTGTCCATAGAACAAGATATTACAAATAATTAAAATTGTGATAGCATAATACACGATTTTCTACTATGAAAGTTAGGAAAGTAAATGTATAAATATGTTTACATACTAATGTATACAATTTCTTTGTTTATAAAAAAAAATAATATACATGTATTTAAACATTAAAAAATAAAAGCATATTAATTGATAATGTTTTTTGGTTGTAAATTTGGAATATGTTTTGTCTCATTTGGGGGGGGGGCTGCGACCTTAATAACTTTCTTGTGGCCTTTAAAAAAGTATCTTGTATTTTTATAAATGTGTATTTATCAGTATGCCATCTTATGCGGCCTCTTTTATTACTGCTTACATAAATAAGGCATGCAATGGTAAATGTTCCCCCCCCCCTTTACTTCGTTTTAATTACAATTATTTTTTCATGTTTATTAATTTTTATTTTTAAAAAATCATGATTGACTTAAAGGGCCGTGAAAAATGACGTCACGCGATTTTGGCTGATTTTTCACCCCTCCCCTTTCGACACACGTCGTCACAAAAGCTTAGACCCCTTCTCCAATATGACGTAACAAAGCTCCCCCCCCCCTCATAAAAGCCTTATTTTCTCTATTTGAAAATGAGCAGGTTTAAATGATTTTTTTTGGTCATTTAAATATTGTTTTAGTGTAAGGCTGCACTCAAATATCGTAACACGCGTGAAGCCATGTAAAACGTCATTAAATAAATTGTCTGTAATCATATATTTAAGTGGAACTTTTATTTAAAGTTGCGCGTTTTTGATGTGACGTCTAATGAGTGACTCCCCTCCCCCCAGGATGCGTGACGTCATTAATGGACGGCCCCAAAAGGGCGGCAAATTGGAGACCGCCCCGGGCGGCAAAAGTTCTAGCTATGCCACTGAATAGTTATGAACTTTGATTAAAGGGGAAATATTTAAAAAAAACGTAAAAAACCAAGTTTTTGACTATAAATCCTTTATGTACTAGACGTAACTAAAAAGAATGTTCATTATAATACGCAGCGCAAGACCATCCAAAAATACAAAATTACAGTTGTGTCCTAAAACATGTTTAACATAATGCGCACCGATCAGGAATATGTTTATAAAAAGTGTTGTCAATAAAATACGCACCTTATTGCGCGACAGAAAGGCTGTTCAATATAATACGCACCGCGACACTCTATCTCAATAAATAACATGATACATAGGAATAAATAAAATAATATAAAAATTCAATAATTTAATTACGGTACATGCGATCGATCTGAAATTTTGATACATAGTTTTTATCATCGCCACGAAACTGCCTGCTAAATTTCAGCTCGCTAGCTTAAGAGGAAGTGGGTTAAAAATCGATCCAAAGTTTTGGCGAGCGACAATCAAGCTAGCAATCAAGGGTTCAAACAAACAGACACCACGAGTTAATATAAAGGATTTAAAAAACATTTGATTTCGTTCGAAGTGTAAAAACTGGAACCTAGACTTAGAAAAGCAAATCTGTTTTTATTTATTTAAAAAAATTTAAATTGTAAACGGAGTTCATAAAGAAAAAGTGTCCCAACTAAAAAATTATATTTTAAATTTCTTTAAAATGTATTAATTATTTTTAAAAATTATATTAATGGCCCTTTTTATAAATACCTTTTCTTTTATTTCATAGAAGATTAAATTATTATTTTTTTAAATTTAACAAAAACTTTTTCAATTCCAGAAGTTAATTTGAAGATTTACGTCCGTTCTTCAGTGCGTATTGACACAAGGATTCTCTCACAACGAATGCTGTAGTTTCTGTAGAATCCAATGTCTGTCTAAGAGCACAGGGACGCGGCTGGGATTAAAAACCAATTGAGTTTTATCAGGAGAAGAATTATAGATGTTAAGGAATTTGTTTTGTTTTGTTTATTTATATCAGCCACATCTCATTACAATGCGTTCACTTTCTGTCAACGTAATCCCCCAGTACATTGGTTGGCCTCTCAGCGCAGTTCTTCATCTGTCTCCCCAAAGACCATGCCAGAAATGTATATAGAAAATATGTATTGCTTATTTTAATTAGGAAGATACAATTGTCGTTTATTTTTCTTTGTTCAAAATCGTCATACCCATACTGCTTTGCTCTTGTGATTTTCAAGAAATCTGTCATTTATTACTGCACTTGACTAGCGTACAGCACTGATGGGTTGAATTTTGAAAAGAAATGCCACGGTCGAATAGTCTCCGTTTCTTGAACAATAAAAGTAAATTTAAAAATAAAACAGAATGCTGCATTGAATGAGACATGTGTTATGTATTTCTAAAGTTGTGGAACGATTTAGAACGTCAAATTTCTTTCGCATCATTTATAATTTCACGGCCTCTGGCCATTTCGTTAAGCTTTCCAGTAAAAGATCGAAAACGCACCACAAAAATCAAAGAAGTAACCATCAAAGCCGCAGTAATCATTTAATCATTTACTCAATGTCGGAAACCATCAACTCTTGTTCAGCGTATCTTCAGTTATAAAAGGTTTCGAAACTTTGGTCAACAAGTGAATTTTTTTTTCTTAGAAGCCCACAATTAAAGACCCCCGTAAGACTGGTGACTAGAAACCGTTATTTGACCATTAGTCTGACGCAGTAACAGAAATTTTTATTGTAATAATATTGTCTGATCATGAGACCATATTGTTTATCTAAGGCAATCTAAGCTTTGTGAGCTGTGTGCAGGCTTGCAGGGAAGGTGAATATTTTCAGAGAAAATGAAACTATGAAATGTATGAAGACTAATAAATTTAGCTGTTGCACACATCACGGACTCGATTGATTAATGGGAAAATATACTCTTACAGTTACATTTTACAGTTACAGACGTTTTAGACATTTTTTTCTTGTTTAATATGAATGTTGGGGGAGGTTCTTTAAGTTGAGAATGGTCCTTTCCTGAAGGTTTTAAGGTGGGACAATAAAATATATTAACCCGTTGCACACCACCACTAATATCGCCAAGAGAGTTGGAGAGAGAGAGAGAGGGGGGGGAGCAGTAATGAAATGCTTAGAAAGAACAAGAAACAGTTAATTCTTCTATTGCGATTTGACAGGCCAGGATGTGGAAGGATCGTGCTCCAAGCCCTTCTCATGACATCACGGCCATCTCTTTTCCGACGTCTGGACGCAGCTTTTGGGAAATAATAGCTCTAATGAGCCACCAAAAGACACACCAAGCTGCCACAGCACACGGCTAATGTGATGAGAATGGCCCTCGACACACCAAGCTGCCACAGCACACGGCTGATGTGATGAGAATGGCCCTCGACACACCAAGCTGCCACAGCACACGGCCGATGTGATGAGAATGGTCCTCGACACACCAAGCTGCCACAGCACACGGCTAATGTGATGAGAATGGTCCTCGACACACAAATCTGCCAAAGCACACGGCTGATGTGATGAGAATGGTCCTCGACACACCAATCTGCCAAAGCACACGGCTAATGTGATGAGAATGGCCCTCGACACACCAATCTGCCACAGCACACGGCTAATGTGATGAGAATGGTCGTCGTCGATGACGACGGGTAAACAACAAAACAATGACAAAACCGAATGGCTCATTTTGGCTGTGGCTTCATTTCAGATATCCCAAAAAAACTTTTTGGTACTTACATTTTTTAATGACCCATACATTTTCAAAAAGCAGGCCTATAGTTGGGGAGGTTAACGAAATCAGGTAAGTTAACCTCAAGTAAGTTAACCTCAAGTAAGTTAACCTCAAGTAAGTTAACCAACGAAGAAAATGTTGGCATGTGGTGTGGTTAAGTTGTGTTGTGTGTTCAGCATAACAATGTGTAGTAGGGCGCAATCTTTTTAACACATGTATACCAAAGAGGTGTCTCCATTGGAGTAGATCACTCTCCCAGAATGTTTACTGCCATGATCCCATGTTAAATTAACAAAGTGACCTGCGATTCGAGTTTACTGTGTCAAAATGACCTATGACCTCGATACAATGAAAAGCCACCCAGACAGATATATTTTTTGTGACAATGTTATCATTCTTTTGTTTTTTTTTCTTCTTTTTTTAAAATTAAAAACACAATATAAATACGAACATTCCTTTCAAATCGATAGCCTTTTCTTAACTGATTAAGTCGGCTATATCATAGAGAAATCTTATTTTGCGGGGTAACTACCCATGGGTTGGGAACCAGTGTATTAGAAACTTAGATTTAGGTTTTTAGTGCCACAACAAGCTCAAGTGAAAATTCACGTCTTGCTCCGCGGTAATGATTTCGTTGATGTCTTAATCGTGTATTGGGGGTTTAATGGGTCCATAGACATTAGGGCACTGTAAGTCAGGTCAAGTCACGGGGGATATGTAGATCATAGGGAATAAGGGGGGTGGGGGGTGTGTGGAGTAAATGGCAAGTGGAATAGATGCGTCAGGGTAATACGTGATTCGGGTATAAAAAATCGGTATCAAAGAGAAATGTGAGTCATTGAGAACAGGTGGGTCACAGAGAACAGGTGGGTCACAGAGAACAGGTGGGTCACAGAGAACAGGTGGGTCACAGAGAACAGGTGGGTCACAGAGAACAGGTGGGTCACAGAGAACAGGTTGGTCACAGAGAACAGGTGGGTCACAGAGAACAGGTGGGTCACAGACAACAGGTGGGTCACAGACACAGAGAACAGGTGGGTCACAGAGAACAGGTGGGTCACAGAGAACAGGTGGGTCACATAGAACAAGTTGGTCACAGAGAACAGGTGGGTCACAGAGAACAGGTGGGTCACAGAGAACAGGTGGGTCACAGAAAACAGGTGGGTCACAGAGAACAGGTTGGTCACAGAGAACAGGTGGGTCACAGAGAACAGGTGGGTCACAGAGAACAGGTGGGTCACAGAGAACAGGTGGGTCACAGAGAACAGGTGGGTCACAGAGAACAGGTGGGTCACAGAGAACAGGTGGGTCACAGAGAACAGGTTGGTCACAGAGAACAGGTGGGTCACAGAGAACAGGTGGGTCACAGAGAACAGGTGGGTCACAGAGAACAGGTTGGTCACAGAGAACAGGTTGGTCACAGAGAACAGGTTGGTCACAGAGAACAGGTGGGTCTTGAGAACAGGTGGGTCACAGAGAACAGGTGGGTCACAGAGAACTGGTGGGTCACAGAGAACAGGTGGGTCACAGAGAACAGGTGGGTCACAGAGAACAGGTTGGTCACAGAGAACAGGTTGGTCACAGAGAACAGGAGGGTCACATAGAACAGGTTGGTCACAGAGAACAGGTTAGTCACAGAGAACAGGTTAGTCACAGTGAACAGGTGGGTCACAGAGAACAGGTTGGTCACAGAGAACAGGTTAGTCACAGAGAACAGTCGGGTCACAGAGAACAGGTGGGTCACAGAGAACTGGTGGGTCACAGAGAACAGGTGGGTCACAGAGAACAGGTGGGCCACAGAGAACAGCTTGGTCTTAAGGTTCATTCATTGGACTAAATGATTCTTATGGTAAAGTTTTTTGAGACAATCATCTTCATGACTTCTTGGGTCAGAGGTCCAGATACGTGTCGCTGAAATTATATTCGGTTACCTAAAATTTATACTTTATGTCTACCGTTAAATACAGTGGCAACTCTCATTACGAGTACCTCTAATAACGAGTAATTTGCATAACGAGCAAAAAATGTGAAGAAGTTGCTCCCTTAACTAGTGACATTTCGCATAACGAGTTACGCTGAAAGGGGAAGTCCCTTTTTCCTGACTTTCCTTTGTGAGCTGGCAGTTCCGCCCCGATGCATTGGTTAGTGTTTAGCACTCGGTCTGTTAGCGTATTGTTTTCGTTTGTGATCGTTTTTACAAATTTTGTATTCAAATAGCACTCGTAATTATTTTATGTGCAAAGTGTAATAACCTGTGTTAAAATGTCTTAAAAGAAAAAAATACAAGAGGACAATCAGAGAGAAAATATAAATTTTGAAATGAAACGTAAAATCATTGAAAAGCGAGAACATTGTGTGAGCGTGGCTAATCTAGCGCGCACATACAGTCGGTCAACATCAACGATCTGCACTTTTCTCATGAACAAAAACAAAATTAAGGAGATGGATGCTTCAAAGGGAGTGTCAATAATGTCTACGAAACGGTTACGTATTCTTGATGATATTGACAGGTTGCTTCTAATATGGATAAACGAGAAGCGATTACAAGGCGACACTATTAACGAAAATATCAACGTATTTGTGAGCATGTGGAACTTATTTTCTCTGACCACGTTTTGTTTCGAATCTGAATTGTATTCCAAGTTGTTACACTCCTTAACAATTCATACATAATTTAATTTGTATAAATGTTAATAAAATGTTTTGAAAAATTAGTATTTTTTTCAGCATGGAACGCATTATGGTATTTTACATTGATTTGTATGGGAAAAATTGTTTCGTTTAACGAGTGTTTCGCTTAACGAGTAAGATTCTGTAACGAATTATGCTCGTTATGAGAGGTTCCACTGTAATTTGTTTAAATCATATTCTAAATATGCAACTGATTGAAAAATTTCAGTTACATACAACATAAAAAATGCATGTGTCGTAAAGCTCTTCAGTACTAAATTTATTTTTTATGGATCAATACATTATATTATATAGACAGCACTGTGCCTATTTGGACAGACCCACACCTGCATCGACAGCACCATACCTATATAGCCTGCACCATGCCTATATAGCCAGCACCATACTTACGCGTATGTAGCCACACCATGCCTATTTAGCGAGCAACATGCCAATATTGACAGCCGCATACCTATATAGACAACCCCATACCTATATAGACAGCCCCGTACCTATATAGACAGCCCCGTACCTATATAGACAGCCCCGTACCTATATAGACAGCCCCGTACCTATATAGACAGCCCCGTACCTATATAGACAGCCCCGTACCTATATAGACAGCCCCGTACCTATATAGACAGCCCCGTACCTATATAGACAGCCCCGTACCTATATAGACAGCCCCATACCTATATAGACAGCCCAATGTCTATATAGACAGCCCCATACCTATATAGACAGCCCCGTACCTATATAGACAGCCCCATACCTATATAGACAGCCCCATACCTATATGGATAGTCATATGCCTATATTATAGACATCGCTGTATCTATATAGCCAGTCCCTTGCCTTGACATGTAATTAATTTTGTCTTGACGCGTAAACTTAAATCAAAGTGATTCCGTCCACGAATGAGTTACACTGGCAATATGCTAAAATATCCTCTCACATGAAGATAGCGGTCTCAAACGTTAAAAAAAAATCGGCAGTTTATTTCCTTAGCCGTACATTAATCCTCTATACGACTTTTTAAATAGAATCCACAATCTCGTAATAGAACGAAATCAGCTACTGCATAGAATAACCTTCTGTATAGAGGGTATGTAACAGATAAGATAATGTACCTGAACTTTTCTTTTCAGTCGCCTATGCCACTTTTTAAACTTATCGCATGTATTTAACTCACTCAATTTATAAGTCACGCAACATTAAAGCTTGACTCACAAGGTAAACAAAACTATTAAAAAATTTTTTAAAAAATTACCGGTATTTGTTATAGATAATGTTTAGATTGCCTGAACAGAAACTGATTGAAGCCGAGTCCAAATGGTCACGTCGATCTATTACTATTGTTGTTGTTTTTTTTAATGAACAATCCGTCATCACACATCACAAACAGAATGAAAATATTTGAAACATCAACATGAGAATCCAGAAGTGGCCTGACACATTGGCGTCGAGAAACTGACTATGGCAAAACTTTGCCTTCATATGAGGAGGCCTTAAAAAGGAGACAGCTACGTGAGACAAAAATTATGGGAAATTAGGAAAAAGGGTAAGGGTGGGGGCGGGGGGGTAAGAGTGAGGTATTATAATATGAGAACGAGAAATATTATTGGTATTATATTGCGTGTGTTATTAATGTTTTTATTTTAAATCATGAAGATAAGTTCGGTTTACATTTTTATACTATTAGTAATTTACATCATAGGTGAATATTGTAATGGTAGGTGGTGCTTTTCCTTGAACAGAAGTTTTCAAATATGGGCAAGTGTGAAAGAAATAAAATTTTGGAATATATTTCTTGTATGCCCAAAGCAATAAATAAAACTGTTCAAATTGCATTATATTTAAGGGCGTGTAATAAAAAAATTCTAAAATTGAATAAGATGACCAAGAATCAATCAGCCCGGTGATTAAACTTTTGTGAAAATCAGACATATTGTTTTAATTTCAAACGATCTTTTGATGATAAATTTCTGGGACCGATACCAACATACTTCGGTCAGAGTTTTTTAAAAAAAACTATTGGGATTTATTTTTAGCTGGTCTCCATAGGAATTCCTTGTTATCGGGTGTCTATTGGAATTCCTTGTTATCGGGTGTCTATTGGAATTCCTTGTTATCAGGTGTCTATTGGAATTCCTTGTTATCCCATGTCCAAGGTAAACCTAAATAAATGAAATGACGTTGTACATCAAACAAGAAAAAAGTCAACAGGCGTACACTGGAAGGGTGATACGTAATTTAAATCCAATTGTCCGCGGTATGCCATCATGACAATCTGAGATTTCAATAAAACTCTAAAAACTGGGATAAGTCTTTCAAATATAATACTCTGTGATGTGTCATTTGAACCTGAGAGTCTGTTATATGTCATTTAAACACAATAGTCTGTGAAAAGTCATTTAAAACGTAATTTACTGAGAATTTTCTCATTAACCCATAGTCTATGATGTGTCATCTGAGCTCGATAGTCTGTGATGTGTCATTCAAACCTTATTAACTGATTTTTTTAGTTAACCCATTGTTTCTTATATTTTATTTAAACCAATAGCCTTCAAGATTTCACCCGAATCCAACAGTCTAATATAAGTATAATTATGCACAAAAGCTGGGAGCAAAATGATATCACGTCTGCTGTGGGCAGGAAATCTAGTTAGTGCTCTCCCGTGTGTAGGGACCAGGGGTTCTGACTTCTGGCGCTTTTGCGGGCAGTCCAACTCTAATTATTTTAATTTTTTTAGGGATTAACTATTTACTGAACATATATAGACATATATTTAAAGCAAATCTAAATATAAAAATTTAAAATAAAAATGTAATGTAATTTTTTTTTAAAAATCAGATCGTCTTACTTCTAAGCTTAAAAGGTGAATATCAAAAAAACATTAAGAGAACCCTAAGCCTCTATTTTCTTTTTAAAAACCCCTCCCACGAAATTAATTTTCGCAAACATCTAGCGATGCTTCTGACTAAAGAACAAACCAGGTATATTTTTAAAAAATCTAGGCTAGAACCTACCAGGTAAACAGGACAGTGGTACAGAGTTGAGGGAAGATGGATGGACGTGGCAGAGTCATGCCCGAGTTGACATAAATCTCTGCTGGGTGACAACCAGCACACGATCAGGCAGTGCGAGGGATGGACGAAGTTTATACGAGGCCCTCTATACCTTCTAGCACTTCTATCAAATTAATGGCTAAATGGATTCATCTTTAGGCAGTATTAAAATTATTATTATTATTAGAAGATGATTATTGGAGTTAAGAAATGTCATCTTGACTAAAATTAATATACTAGCGTATCACCCGTCAAAAAATGACGGAAGTTTTTTTAATAAATACACATCAGATTAAAAGATAACGTAATACAGAACTTTCATTTTATGTTATTTATTTTTATTTGATTCATTTATTATCATATTGAACAATTTTATGCGGAACGTTCGAAAAGTGTTATTTTTGGTGCAGCACTATAAAACAAAATCGATCGCAGCGCCACCTAACAGCATTACAAATTTCGCAGCGCCACTTAACAGCATTATAATTACATACATACATACAGGCAATGGGAATTATATATATTGATCACCAGATTCTAAGTAGTGTGTTGTTCTCTTCAACAAACAAGCTTTGAGGTTGGCCGTCGTCTGATCGAGATGAAATACTAGAGTTGATTGGTTTCCTCCGCATTTCAACCTAACTGAATATTTGCTGAAGATGATGCTTTGAAATAAATAAAAAATGGGGGGTGGGGGCATAAAAGAACAGTCAAACTGAGTTGTAGCAGAAAAATATTTATTTTTTAAAATATTTTTTCCGTACGTGCTTGTGGTATAGAAACTTTTTTATTTTATTCTTCAGATTCATGGATAAAGGATTTTCATTCAACAAAATTGCTTAATTTTAACAAATATTATGGTTCCGAACTGTTAAAACAATAATATTATGAAGTTTTTCCCGTGACATTGGGGTATTAAAATAAGATTTTAATTTGATATATTAATTGATTTTTTTTTAGATTGATCAATGGGGAATGTATGAAAATGGAAAAGCAACCATTTAGATATTATTAAATAGTGCCGATCAAAGGGAATTAACCTCGCCAACCTTACCCAAATTTAAACATTTTATTTAGTCTCCCTTTATCATCCCAATTGATTTTTATTAGCTCTAAGAGATTACTATTAACAAATCAATCCACATTTAAACTGTTCAGTTCATTGCAAACTAATGTTTTAAAATTATTCTGAATATGATATTTTTGTATCCGGTATATATACTTCATAGGGGCCGTCCACAAATGACGTCACGCACCCAGGGGTAGGGGGTTGTCCACACACTTGTGACGATGTGTAACGAGGGGATGTTTGAGAAATGTTACGTCACATCAAAAATTGCAACTTTAAATAAAATTTCCACTTAAATATTTGAGGGGGGGGGGCGCAAAGCTTTGTGACGTCATATTGGAGGGAGTCTAAGTTTTTGTGACGACGCGTGACCCGGGGGGGGGGATGAAAAATCGACCAAAATCTTATCTTATCTTATCTGTTTATAGACGCTCCTTCTATACAGAAGATTATTGCGTCCTACGCTTATCTATGGTTTGTGTTTAGTCCTGCATTTTTATTAGAGATTTAAAGTGTTGGTTTTCCTGGATTCTTCAGGCAACCCATTCCACGCCCGAATTCCGGACGGGAAGAAGGAAAACTTGTATGTGTTTGTTCTTGCATACGGAATAAGAAAGGTGTTTTTATCCTTATGTCTATCTGAGGGTTGTATTAAGTTATCTTTGTGTTGTATTTCTAAATTAGAATTAATTGCTTTATGTATGATTACTACTTTGCTCTTGGTTCTTCTATCCTCTAGTGTTTCAAGGTTTAATGATTTAACTAATGGTGTTATTCTTGTCAGTTTCGAATATTCTCCAGTAATGAATCTGGCAGCTCTTTTTTGAATTTGTTCTAGTTTATCAATGTTTTCTTTGGTGGATGGGTCCCATACAGAAGATGCATATTCTAGTACAGGTCTCACCAAAGTGAGGTAGCATTTTAGTTTTATATATCTATTACATTTTTTAAAGTTTCTTTTTATAAAGCCTAAGGTTTTGTTTGATTTTTTAATAACTTCATTGACATGGGGATTCCATGATAGTTTCTCATTTATTAAGACTCCTAAGTATTTTGCATCTTTAGTTTGGGTCAGTTCTTTTCCATGAATGTAATATTTTGAATTTATTTGTTTCTTTTTCTTTGTTACTCTTAACAGTTGACACTTTTCTGGGTGGAAAGACATACTCCAGTAAGTTTCCCATTTTATCAATTCATCTAAGTCTTTTTGTAAAATTTTGCTATCTTGTTCTGATTTAATTGTTCTATAGATTATACAATCATCAGCAAATAACCTAACTTTTGTACCTGTTGAGATGTTGTTGGGTAAATCATTTATATAAATTAAAAAGAGTAAGGGACCTAGCACAGTTCCTTGTGGAACTCCTGAGTTAACCTTTATTGGTGCAGATTTAGATCGTGTGACTTCATTTATAGACGGTTAGTCACACTTAAAGAAAAAAATAATAAAAACACTAGGCGTAAAAAGTGTCTTAAATAATTTAAACTAAACCTTCCTCCAGTCAAAGATAATTTAAATAATTTAAGAAATAACATATTTTAATGATTTATTAATTCTGTAATTTATACGCTAGGATAATATAGGTATTAGCAAAATATAGACCAACTCGAAACCACATTTTATCATTCAGGAGGATTCTCCTGTTAATGCATTGCAGTTTTTTCCAGAAAATTTTGTTGATTTTTTTTCCTCTCAAGTTTTTATGTAAAACATTTACGAATTGTGAAATTTTCTAGTTCAATTTTTTATAACTTTTTTTAATATATATATATTTTTTGTTATTCCCTTTTTAAATTGCTGAAAAATGTTTTAATTAATGTGACTCTCTTTGGCTCTGGATTTCACCGCAGCCAAGTTTTTATTTCTTATATTCATTTTATTTGTGTACTATTTGTTCGTTGAAGAAGACTCTTTGCCGAAAAGTTCGCTGTTTTGTTACGTCCTGTCAGGCTCATTCATACCCTGTTTACATGCTATCCATCTAATAAACAGAACAACGCTATTTTGCTTGTAAATTTTTATAAAACTATTTCATGAAGCACTCGTTAGCATTCATTTATTTACGGTTTTGCGTACAAAGGTAAAGGTACCTAACATATTACATAGCCATAGGCACCTAAAATGTCAGCCCTACCACCTCCACCTCACATTTTCCCCCATCAATTCAACTCTGAAAATAATCTTTGACTGACTAAAGTAATAGAGTATTATTATTCCCTTTGATCCCGATATAATCACAATTTGATATTTAAGTGATTTTTGAAATAGTTTTATTTCAATTAAGGAAGGCTAAATTTGCATTTATTTATTTTATAAAATGTCAAATGTAATTAAACATGAAACATTTTACCGTAAAAATTGTTAATTTCCCCGATTCATGTAAGAGTTAAATTAAAATAAAAGGTCGATAGCAAAAAAGTATGCGGTTCCTTACATTTATGACTTTTTTATTTTTCAAAAACTAAAGATTGTCAAAAATGACTTCCGCAGCTTCAAATCAAACTACTTTCAAAGAACGCTTAGTCGTAAGTAGAAAATAAATGATATTAATATCATATAGATTTAAAAATAGGGAAATTCTTTATGATATGTAAGCTATCAAAATAAAACGAATAATATAAATGATTATAGAATGGTATACTTCAATTATTGTTGTCTCTCTGTCACTGTTTACAGTTATTGACAGTGTAAGTACTCAGTAGGCAGTAGGGTCACTCTGTCTCAGTCTGTCTGTAACTGTACTCCGTGTTGACCACTGAGTCCACTATTATCGTGTTCATTGTTAGCATTGCTAGAAGAGGTAGTCATTAGTAGTAGTTAGTAGTAGAAATCATCACTGAATTCACTGTCATCAGTAATAGTAAATAGCAAGGTAAGTGAGGTAAGCGTTATTCGCACGGTTTTGGCAGTGCGAATAATGTCCAACATTATCCGCACGGTACACCGAGCGGATAATGCCTAGCATTATTCGAACTGCCACACGGTTTTGACCGTGAGAATGATGCCAAACGATATCTCAAGGCCTTGGACTTGGGTAATGCATATAAAAATGTTAATAAAAATTAACAAATAATACTAACAGTCACTGTTACTGACTCTCACTTTAAAATTTTGACTTTGACCGTGAGAATAATGTCGAACTAATTCAATTGTCATTTTAACAGTCTTTCGAGTGTCTAGAATCTTATATTTGTATCCATTTTAGCAATAATCTGAGCGGACCTGCATATTGTTTGTTAATGATTAATCATTAATTAGTAATACTATGGATTTAGCTGATATAAAACTATACTATTATTAACTGTTCCAGTGCAATCAACTTTGTAGTTTTATTCTGTATAATTATGAAGTAACTTTTTATTAACTTTCATACATAATATTTAATTGGACGAGACTCTGTAATGAAAAAGAATAATTATTATTCTCCCCAAAACTAGCATTGTACCTGTGGTCAACATAAATCCATTAAGTTAATTTAATTTAAAGCATGAAAAAACAAAAGACGATACAATGGTATAGCCAGCATAGCATAAACATTTTAAAGTGAGAGTCTGTAACAGTGACTGTTAGTAACAGAATAGATAAGACAGGCATGGGTGGGGGGGAAATAAAATGTTTCTGGGAAAGAGCCTGCTTGTGTGTTTGCAAACATCCTCACTGTGGTTGTAAACCCCACCCAACAAAAAAAAAGTAAGACCGTCCTAGCATTTGATCCGCGTACCATAATGATAAATTGAACTAAGCTAGATTAACCACTCAACTGGAGAAGCTGATGAAAATATTTGTTATTTAAAAATTATAAGTAATTATCATTAAATGCATACTAATCAATTTTTATGGCAATGGTACTTTAAAATTTCAGTAATCATGAAATTTTAAAAAGTATTAGCATATAAATTACACATTTTAACCTAAATCGAGTGATATCGGCCATTATTTTGTCTACACCGGGCGCTTTTTTTTTCATCGTGACCAGCCACTTAAGTAAGACGCATGCGCAGACGACCCGTGCGGATAATATCAGCATTATCCGCACGGGCAAAACCGTGCGAATAATCACTTTGTAATAGTAATCAGTCGTGTTAGTGTTAGTTGTTAGGCTCTACTTGACTTTGACTCAATCATTGACTGTAAGTGTCCACTTAATGTAGCATATTTGACATTTAATGAAAGTGACTTTTTTGATTGTCACTTGATTTTATTTTATTTATTATTCTCGTCATAAGCAAGGCCAGTAAGGCTAAGGTCAGGCCTAATTAAAATTTCTGCACGGATATCTGCCTCTT
The DNA here is from genome assembly GCA_944989445.1 of Ampullaceana balthica. Taxonomy (NCBI): domain Eukaryota; kingdom Metazoa; phylum Mollusca; class Gastropoda; family Lymnaeidae; genus Ampullaceana; species Ampullaceana balthica. The sequence continues at coordinate 71,876 of CALYLW010001421.1, forward strand.
GAGCTTCGGCGATCTGCTAGTGAAAAGTCATATTGTCAAGTTATATTCAGTCTCAGTAGGCTTAATTTACACCTAATTGAAGTAGTAATATAAGTATTAAGCATGCAGTTGGTAGGCCTGAGCCAAAAAATACAGTGTGACCCCATTAAGTAGCGCTTCGTTATTTCACAATCAATTAAGTCGCGGTAATTCCATGGCTCCCAAATTTTGTGACGTAACATAGCAATAAATATACTTATATATAATTTTGCTGTAATTTAATTTTTTTGCGATGGTAGTTGTAGTTACTTTTTGAAAATTATTTTTTCTCTAAAATGTCATTTTCAAAAGAGCTGGAAAAACCAACACCTAAGCTAAAGGATACTATCGAGGAAAATCTTATCTTAATATAATTGAGAGAATATGGAAAGGTGCAAAACAGCAGATATATGCAGGGAACTTAATTTGGCTGAGTCTACCCTACGAGGCTGGTTAAAGAATGAAGCTAGAATTTGGGAGTTTGTTGATTATATGAAGTGTGATAGGGGAATGTCAAGGAAAAGATCTAGAACAGCACAGAACACTGATTTAGAAAAATGTGTGTTCGATTTTTTTGTAAGGAAAAGGAATGATGGTGTCCCATTGTCTGGGCCTGTATTACAGATGCAAGTGGAAAATTTTAATGAAGCTTTGGGGGATTCAGACAATTTCAAATGTTCAAGAGGATGGTTAGACTGATGGAAAAGAAGGCACGGTGTCAGCCAGGTTACAATATGTATTGATATATATAATATGTGAGTATAAACTTAATTTAATTTTAAATAAATGTGATTGGAAGAAAACACTTTTTAATTTGCATCCTTTATTATCGCTCAATAAGTTACACTGAAATCTGTACTAAGGGACGAAAAATCACCATTCACCTAATTGGCGATTACATAAACATGGACCAGAATGACCGCGACTTAACAGGGTTGCACTGTATAATAATAGTAATAGTAATACATGTACTACTAATAATAATAGCAATAGTCACAAATCACAGTAGTAATAGTATTGACACTGAGTAGGCTTACTGAAATGGTTTTTTGAGTTCTTCTGTAGCATAGTAATTTATTTGTAAATTTGTTAACTCCTCTAAATTAAATCAAATCAATGGAAGTTTTTTCATGAAATTGTTATCGCCATTAGCATTAGATCTCCCCCCACCCTCAACTGAAGTGTAAATTTAAAATAATTTTTTTTGGCTTTTCTAACTTCAGGATAAATATTTAAATCTAAATAATGTACACAATTTTAAAAATTGCTTATTAATGTTAAATAAATAATGTATTAAAAAAATAACATTTATTTTAAAGTTTACTCATCCAGCATAAACACAGCATGAAATAAAATAATTATATTAATACACCAATAGATGGAATGTTATTGATAGAAAGCTTTTTTAAAACTAATATTTCAAAATATACTCAGTTCTAATATTTTACAAGTCTATATTACCATTTTCATTGTCTGATCGTTTGGAGAAAATTAATTTTGACTTTTGACATCCTTTGGATTTTAGCATCTTTTGGATTTTATTTCTAATAGAAAATTCAATTTAATGTTGAAATTTAATTAAAATAAACTTTGTTATCTACTGCAAATTTAGTTTCATTTTAATGTAAGGTTTTGGTGACTTGTATAAAGCAGTAAGTAACACAAAACAGACAAGTAAGTACAAATACGAATAAATGATACCAATGGATTTTAAATAAAACACTACTATTTATTGTTCTACAATTGATATGCAGCTACAACTTTCTAATTAAATACAAAGATTAAAAAAAACATTATTTAGTAGTAGAAATCATTAAACGCACAATATTAAATTAAAAAATGGTGTACTAAAGAAATGCTTAAAAATATTGGCAGGAAGCAATCAATATGAATGTTAACAACAACCACACAAAAGTATGAGATCATATTGTGTATTCTCTCACTGGCAGAATTTCACTTTTGGACTAATTTGGTCATCTTTTTACCACGTTTTTATTAACTCGCTTTCGTTCCTGTTTGTCCACAATTTTTCAAATCTGCCAATGTAAAATTAAACGACTTCTGATGGTCCTAGAGATCTCAAAATTTTACCACAGATAGATCTTGGATGACAATGCATTGTATCAAAATTTCAGATCAATCGATTGTACCGTTATTAAATTATTGAACTTTTTAGTTTATCTATATATAAGCATATGTATTATCCGTCTGCTCTTGTTTACATTACATTCACGTGCTGAGTTCACACCAACCCCGACCACATCAACCATGTGTAACATCAAGGGGAGATCAGTCATTTCCAGTCTGTAAATGTTTGTCGGGCAATGCATATTATATTTGAACATAATCAATATGTACTTCAAAACTCACTATAGCATACACTTAGACTAAAAAGAATAAAATAAATAGAAGTAAAAAATATTTTTTTTAAACCACGTTTTTATAAGCGGACTAAAAAGAAGAAAATATTTTAAAACTTATAAGTTGGAGTAATTTAATTTAATATGACTAAAAACGTGGGGCGGGTGTTTGGTATAAAAATTAAAGATTTATAATTTAGAAGGCAAAAGAGAGATCTATATATATTAGTGACAGATGAATGAACTGCATTTATTAAACCTCATAAGCGCCCGCCCCACGTTTTTAGTCATATTAAATTAAATTACTTGAACTTATAAGTTTTAAATTATTTTCTTCTTTTTAGTCCGCTTATAAAAACGTGGTTTTTAAAAATCTTTTTTTTTACTTCTATTTATTATACTAAAATTTTAAGAACATGCTAGACCTGAAACACTTTATCAGCAATTTATATTTAGGTCCATAAGAGCTCAAAGATTGGCTCTAATTTATTCTGTGAGTCAACAAAGTTGGGATTGGTGAGAGAGAAAGTGTTGTTTGATGTAAATGTTAAGTAACCACTGTGTTTACCAAGCTAGAAGTTTGTATGTAGGTCAGTGACCTCCTAACCAATAACATAATTACTTTGACTTTGAAACTCTTTATTTCAATTTAACAAAGATGTGATTTGAGGATATAGAGTAAGCATTAGTTTGTTTACGTTGATACATTTTAGGTTTAAAGTTTTGTCACTCAAGTTAGGGAGGATGAAAAATAGGTTTTAAGGTAATGCTCAAGTTAGAGGCAAATATATTTAAGTCCCTAAAGATTCAAACCAAAATAACTTGGCTATATTTATGAGTTTCAATACTAGTACATGTAAGTGGTAAAAATAAAATACTGCTCCATTTTTTTTAATGGAAGCAAAGTTTTATAATTTCTATTAACTTGTTTGAAACTTTTATGATCATTCAAGAAATGCAACACTTCTGAGGATACTACTCTAAATTTATAGATTATGAAGGTGTCTTAAGGGGTGCAACCAAAAGTCATAGTCAGACATAAATATTATAACATAAACATACAGATACAGTGGTACCTCGGTATGCATCTGGACGCGAAACATTTTGCTTGGTATTCGACCTTTGTTTGGAATACGACCTGCTTGTTAGAACTTGGGAGTAAAAATGCCATATTGCGCATGCGTAACTTGTAACAGTGAACAACTCGTGTAATAACCGAAAATTGCCTAGTGATTTTGTGTTTTCTAGTAAATTTTTAGTAAATTCACTTACCATGAGTTCTAATAAAGTTAATGAGTGGAGCCCAAGCAACGAAAAATATGGTTAGGAACACCAAGAAGGAAAAAAAGACTTGTAAATGTAATTTATGAAATCGCCATGCTAATCCGGGACTTAGTTGCAGAATACCTAATGCCAAGAACAACCATTTCTTTGATTGTGAAAAACAAAGACATTATTAAATGGACAAATTTTAATGTTGCGAAGGGGGTGAAATCGATAAAAAAATATTTAAGAAGTCAGGAACATTGGAGCATGTTGAAAAACTGTTTTTGATTTGGATAACAAAAAAAACAGACAAAAATTTTGTCTAAGTTCAATATCTTTATGTATTTTAGTATTTAAATTATTTTATAAATTCACATCAATAACTGTGTAACCATATGATTTTTAAAAATTGGAACGGATTAATCATTTTCCCTTTATTTCTTATGGAAACAATACATATGGTATACGTCCAAGGGTGTGGAACAATTAAGGACATAAACCAAGGTACCACTGTATTTGAATTTTATTCCCTTTTTTAAAATCATTCTCTTTTCTTCTGTTAACAAAAAATTTAGTCATAAAAATTCTGCAGATTTAGAATACTAATTTGAAAATTATAATTTTTGAATTGACATTCCTGGCTCTTGAAGTAAATGTGGCTGCCGGGGGCTCTGTTGTTATGTACATTTTGCACTTATTTGAAAAACAAGTGATGTATAAGTTTTTTAGGCTTTCCATATATTATCTATTTTTAAAATTGATGGTCGATGACTAATGTTATTGCAAATGTTGTGAGAGACGTGTTGTTGTGTTTACATTGTATGAGAATGCAATGACTTGACCTAGTATGAAACACGTGGTCTGAGAGGTGAACTGTAAGCGTGCTGGTCAAAGACTGGGAGAATAGCTGGCTATAAATGTACGGTTCATGAGGCAACCGGGGTTGATTGCAGGTGGATTGCATACGAGCTGCTTAGGTAGTTGATTGTACAGTTGATCACAGTGAATTGTATATAGTGATTAAAGACAGTTGTTAACCAGACCACAGTGTGTTAAAGACTTGTCTCATGACCAGCCATAAGTTCTATTACATGGTGTCAGAAGTGGTGGACCACAAGACTATTTGAAATACAGATGCCATATCTATTACAAATGTTTTGTTTTTTTCTCTGATGTCTAGTTTATGCAATAATATATATAACATTTTTGCCTCTTACTAAGCCAGTGCTAGATATTTTTAGGTTGGGTGAAAATAGGCAATAGTCTCCCTCTGTTGTTATGGCATTGCACACATATTTGGATGTACAAAAATTATGGGAAGAGTTCAGAAAAACATTTTGGCAGCCTTTGGTCACTTGGATGCCATGGTTCCTGTGTGATGATCATGTATTGTACCCACCTTGAGCAGGCCCTTGACTTTTTATTGGTCAGATTGTTAAAACTGAGAACGCATATATGGACATATTAGGCCCCTTGTAGTAAATGACACTTACCTTCAACAAGAGTTATAGTCTGTTATTGTATAATGTGGTTAACATTAAGAAAAATTATTTTTCAGTTACTTGACTGTTCATATGTGTTGGATTTGGATGAGGCAACTATTAAAGAGTTTCTCTTATCTCCTGGGGAAGAAAGATATAATATTTTGCAATGGCTATTCTTAAGGTAAATAATATTTTCTGATTTTTTTTATTTCTATGGATACATTTAGGTTTATCTGTTGCGAAAATTGATTAAAATATAATGTATCAGTGAAAATAACTAAAATCATATGGAAAGATATGTAATTGATCCTATGGATTAGGGGGGGGGGCTGAACGGGCTAAAGCCAGGCGCCCCTGATGAGTTAGGGGCCCCCAAATGTAGTATATTTTATAATAAAGATGGACAATGTTTACATGAATTCCTGAAAATATCATAAATTAAATAAATTAATAAAATATTATCTATTTAATCTAGTCGCTATTCTGACCCGATAGTCTTAGTAATCGAAAAACCTGTTCTTATAGGCTCAATAAGAGAAAATATTAAAGAATATTGTATATATTTATTTAAATTTACAACTTCCATCAAGCTCTGCTGGTCGTGTGGAAGAGTGTCGGCTTGTGGTGCAAGCAATGACGCGATCGATTCCCTGGGGGGGGGGTACTTTTTTTTTCATCTGGCTTTTTACGCTCCATTTTAGGATACCGGCAAATAGTTATTTCTTCGTGTTCGTTTTTTTTCATGAATAATCTTTTTGGCTAGGAAGGCCGATCCCGTAGTACAGACAAAGTATGAGAAAGGAACCAATGGACTATTTAGTTACAAGTCTTATATTAGCTGCTAGCAATCATTTTATTTAAAGTAAAGGGACGCTGGCTGGATAGGGCCCCAGTTTGAATTGCAGCCAGGGGCCCCGTGCAGTCTTAATCCGCCCCTGAATTGATCTAACAAGGATTAGATAATTGTTTTATTTATAATCATAATAGAAAAAATCCTCAACATAAAATTATTGACATCTTTTCTTAATAGCCAGCAATAAAAAAAATATACAGTTGTCATAAATATTCATCAGGTGTGACTCTACTGGAAAAATCGCAGAATTCCTGGACCCATCCAAAATGTCTTTTGGTGCTAAAACCGAATCAAGAATACAAAGTAAATATACATAATTGTACATCTTTATTTTTGAGCAATTTGAAATGTATTACTTCTTTCTTTAATAATTTAACTTACAATATTTAGGTGGACTCACAAATTTATATAGAAAGCAACAGGTAAAGTCTCAAAGGTACTATTGATGACCAGGACAACTGAAAGGTTTTTACTTTGGACAGGATCACATACAATAATTTATGGGACACAGCAAATGCAAACTTATTTGGCTGTGGCCAATTTTACTAGTTTATGCAATTCTTATCAACTTCATAAAAATGCTTGCATTTCTTAAAATCAGGGTGCAGTGATTAGCTTCTATATAGAATTATGTCTTGCAGACAAAAATATCATTAAAAGCAATATAAATGCAAAAAATGTTATTTGCCTCAAATTTTTAATACTTTTTACCTTGGTTGATCAGATTGTGATTGTAAAGCAGACAAAATAGCGTGAAATGCATTAAAAATTCATATGTAGTCATATTTTCATTCAGAAAATTTAAAAACCTCTAATCGCCCTCTAAAAGTAGGGAGAAAAAAAAAGATTGTATGTTTGTTAGTGCCTTAACAAATTGGTTGATATGGTACTGTTTCCCTTGTTGTTTTATTACTTCGTATTCCCACCCATTTTCTGTAGTTTCCTTATTATTCAGTACTTTATTATGTAGGATACACACTATCTTTGATTAATGTACTTTGTGTTTTACTGATGAAAGTTGGTAGTTAACATATTTTGCCTTCTTTATTAAAGCCTAAACATACTGGTTACTAAGACCAATAGCTTACTCTTTAATTTAAAAAAAAACTACATACTCTGAGCAGACTTTGCTTTAAACAATGTTATTTGTAATTTAATATCTCAAGCAGTGGCGTAACAACGGGTTGGCATCGGGGCAGTTGCCAAGGGCGCCAGCTCAAAAGGGCGCCAATAAATCTCTAATTTTTAAATTTGTATTTAAATAAATACAGTTGGACTTCTCTCTCTCTAAGTCGAACTCGAAAGGACCCGGAAAAAAATCGACTTACGGAGTTTTTGAGTTAGGGAACATGGCGTAATAGGCGCCGATTAATCAGGGACAATGTAGATATTGAGAGGTGGGGGAACAGCCATACCGGCTAGTAGGCTTGACAGGAAAGAGAGGCGGTGTCTATGTTTCATATGAAAGGAAGCCAACTTGCTTTGACATGCCGACAAAAGCCAGTGAGAGGAGACACATTCCCTCCCCTCCCCCATTTTACTCCCTCCGTAGTGGGATGGGGGGGAGTAAGATTTTTCTTTACTTCAAGCTTTGCTGTATTCTTTATTAACGCAACAATATCCCGTTTTATCCTAGCATTATTTAGTAAATAATAAACTGCAAATTAGTATTGTTCCTGTCTTATGCATTTTTTATATTCACGTTGTATGACTGTCACTGTCAGACTACGTAATTATTGTCATAAATAAAATAAGAGAAATTCAATTATTTTTTCTAACAAATGAAAAAATCACAAAGCTTTAACTTGTCAATTTATCAAGGGCACCAAAAATTAATTAGCCAAGGGCGCCAAAAACCTAGTTACGCCTCTGATCTCAAGAATTATCGGAATTTTATTCATATTTCAAAATATTTTTCTTCTAGAGCTTTACTTAGCAGCAAGAGCACTGTGTGTTTGTGGCCACAATGATGTAGATCTAATAAGGGTAAGTTGCATTCTCTTAAAATTAAAACTGCTGGGATTAATTCTGGTAGCCAAAATGCTTTTTAATTATAAAACCAAATATTTGTCATGCCGATTTTTAACGTTCATTATATTTATATATTTCTCCATTCCATGAAAATAGAGAAGATTTTAACGGAGGGGCATTGTGGTCAAGTGGCATGCACGCTCGGCTAGCGCACCAATAGTCACGGGTTCAAATCTCCGTCAAGGCAGGGATTTTTTCCCGGGGCCAAGGGTGTCCCTGAGTCCACCCAGCTCTGATGGGTACCTAGCACTAGTTAGGTAAACAAAAGCAGCTGGGCATTGCATGGAACCCTCATAGCTGTGCCCTGTGAATGCTAAATCACTTTCCAACAGATCGGCATGGTCTGTGGACGCAATAATCTTCTGATAGAAGGAGCATCTCTATAGATAAGACAACTCGAAAATAAATTGTTGCACTCTTGTGTGATTTATCCAATTATCTTCCAGATACTTTTTTCTTTCTCACAGGGTGGTGGACCAGTGCAAAAGCAGATTAATTTCATTGATCGATTGTTAGATATGGCATGTATCCGATATCAGTCGGACATAGGGAAACATTCATCAGACCCAAGGTTTGGATTAGCTAAGATGTTCAAATCACTCAGCTCAGTTTAATAAACTAGAATCCTATTGCCATGGCTATTAAGTCAACATTAAGAAAGAAATTACTTTCTATCAAAGCATTTAAACTTAAAAAAAGAAAATCATGTAAAATATCACCAAAATATTGTAATGTGATTAATACTTTATATACAAGAAACAATGACACTCATATTTTTCAGTAGTTTTCTATTTATATTTAAGTAAAACGATTTTTATCATATTTTGTGGTTGGATTTATAAATAAAATCAGAAATGTTGGAGTTTTTACACTGTACAGAACCTACTCTACAGACAGCAAGCTTATAAAAAGAAATGGTATGCTATGCTGCGTATAGGTCATTTAGTTTGTCAGCCACACAATATTTTTTTAGTTTGTATATTTAAAAAGTTATACCTTTATTTGATATAATTTGTTAGTTTTTTTTTATATGGATTAAAAAATTTAGAAAATCAATATATTTCATCCTATTAAAGATCAAATCCTTACCTTGAGCAATTAAATATCTTGGTGAACCAAGATTGGTTTATGAGTATGCTGTGTGCCAAAGAAAGTTTCCTGCCTAAAGATGTACTAGCAGACGTTGAGAAAATGTGGAGCCAGGAAGGCTGGGAGAAAGGAAAGTGAGTACATTTAAACACACCCCAGGTTGCGGTGAGTCTATGTTTAAAATGAATAAAGTAGTGTTCAAAACTGTTAATTTTTTCAAAGTCAGAGAGGATAGCAAAACTCAATAATTTTTTTGGAGTGAAATCTATGTTATGTTTGAACAAGCTAAATTAGGACTTGAAGAATATTTGAAACAAGAATTGATGTATGACTATAAAATTGTTAGTGTTTACTTCTTCATTTGCTTACTTATTGAATCTTATCAATTATTATATTTAGATCACTGCCATGCCCTGATGTAAATGACTTGTCAAATTCATCTAAAAATCTGATGAAAAAGATAAAGAAACAGAACAGCAAACTAAGTGATTTACAAGAAGAGGTATGGGACTAACAGAATTAGAACGCCAAGAAAAAAATTATAACATATTTTTTTTCCCTTAAAATTATTGGATTGTGCCAATTTAAAGCAGGCAAGGACTTGAACTTGAACTTGGACTTGAACTTGAACCGATAATAAATAAAGCAGTATAAAGAAGCTATAACAATTTTTTTTAAAAAATAATTTAAAACTCAATGTAACCAAAAATTCTTTCCCTTCCATCAACTCACCCAAAACCACCACCACTACAATAAGAATTTGTGCTTTCTAAACTTTAATTCAATGTTTTATGTTGCAACTCTTTACTACAACATGTCTGAAGATAGTGATGATCCACGCAAAAATAAAATTTACAGATATTCAAGGATTTCTGTTCAGGGTGGTTATTTAAAATTTTTTTTCTCAATTTAAGGCACATTGTAAAACACCTCTTCCATTCAAGGAGTCATAAAGTTATCCTAAAGTAAACTCTGTAACATTGTCAAGATGGGAGATATGTATTTCTCTTCTATTGATTCATCATAGGAATCTGTATTATTTAAAAATAGCATGATTAATTTTTAGCCGAACTGAGTATCTTAAGGCTTTTTTAAAAAAAAGGCAATGGTTAATTATATTTTAAATTAATTTTTTGAATATTTAAAAAAAAAGCCTATATATATTTTGATAATCTGTTTATTTTCAAAGTTTGCCAGCGTTTCACAATATAATTTCTCACAACTAACCACTCAACTATCCGCAATAACATCTTAATTCTTTACTATTGCACCATTGCAGGTAACAGTACAAGGTGAGGACAAGAACAATGAGGTCCAGACCAATACACAGACACTAAATTCTACTCTTCGAGAACTGAGGCAGCTGGCCGAGGGGTTCACCCAATGCTATGAGTCCAACTTGAGTCCATGGTGCCACAAGCCCCCTCTTGAACACAGTGAGCTTGGAAATGTGTTGAAGAGGGTTCACGGCCACCTGCATGGTATGGTCCAGGTAATAAAAGTATTTCTAATTTTAGGAATGATGTTCTTTAAACAGAATATTTATATTTTTTTTTACAAAAAAAAAGCATTTGGTGTATCTGTCTGAGTTCAATTTCACTTACGTTCCATTTGAGTCCTTTTTATTCTCCATATTTAATGTGTGACTCATTTTATCATATTAAATTCAATATCCATAACATAAATTATTACAATTTAGTTCATAGTGATAATAGATATCAAATACTTGACATCATTTTTTTTATTTTATTTTTTTTTATAGTTTTTTTTAAAAACTATTATGAACTGTGGATAAAAATTGTCAGGTGTTGATTTTAAATATGTAATTTTGTTTAACAATAACTGTTTAGAGCCAACCATTGATTCAGCCAAGCATTTTGCCAATACAAAAATAAAATTTTCCTGAACAGTTTCAAGTTGATTTTTGGAAATAGCTTGTGAAACAGCTAAGCATTTTTTCAATATTCACATGCAATCCCTTAAAATATTAAAAAGCTTCAGTTGTAGGTGTTATTGTTTTTTTAATGTATCATAAAAAATGTTAAGTTTTGTTAAGCTGAATTTTATATTTTTATTAAAACATCTGTCATTTTTTAACAAACAGTGGTCAGTATTATATGGTAGCAATATAATTTTTCATCAACTTGATATTCCTTTAACATGTCCAATGCAATATGATGATTTGAGCTGATGGATGTTACAACTAATCTTATGGTTTCTCTTTCTTCAGTTACTTACAGATTTACATAAGATTAGAGATAGGCAGGGGAAACTTACTGAACTCTCAAAGCACCAACCAGGTGTTCCTGCACATGTTTCAGGTAATTACATAAATTAATTGTATCAACTGGAAGTTGTAAAGAATTAATCTTGAAAATTCCCAGTGGTTTTAGATGTATTTCCCTTAAAATGAAATATGATGCAGGTATTACACTAAGTAATTTGTTTGTTTTTTGTTGTTTTTTAACTAGTCATCAGAGTTTCAGTAGTTTTATTGCAAGGAATGTGCAAAAAATGACTGCACAGAATTCATTGCTGTATAATGCTTCTGGTGCCACTGATTTCACATCTTTTTCATTCTGTTGTTCCAAGCCATTGGTTTTTAAAAAAATTCTTTTAGCTTATAATTATCTTGGCTGATAAGTCATTAATTTAATTTTTAGTTTTAATAGAGCCATTTCTACTAGAGCCTGTTTCATATTGTCACAAGCGTCCTTAGTCTATGTCTGGATCGCTTGCTCTAAGATTCATCAACACCAATTACACAAGAAATAGTCGAACACTGCTAACAGAAAACAAACTTTAATTCCAACTTCTTGATACAACACCCCCTCACTTCAACCGTCTCTCTGACCTCTACACACATTCCAAACACGTCAACCAAAAAAACTCTCCCTTTTCACGCTTTCGCTCCAACAAGCCAACAACACCACCGTGCGCAGCTCACAAGTTAAAGGGGGGAAATTGGTCATCCGTGACATATGCCCCCCTTTCCAGAAATTTTCCGAGAGCGGCAAATTTCCACTATCTCGAATGACCAAATTACACATTTAATTATACACGAGAATATCCTTTTACAACTTGAAATATACTACGGACATCTGCCCTCAAATAATCCTAACCAATGATAACATATTTTACTTAACAGTTTAACCATTACTATCCGATAACTCGGCATAGTGTTTATAAACATTCATTATATTAAATACCCTAACTTACACATTATATTTATTAAGTTAATATTAAAAAATGTCAATATTAAACATAATACTCCTTTGGGTTAATGTCACCACATCTTGAGCTTGATTTCACCGGTACTTCACTGCCCTGTAAAGCTGTAGTTCTGCAGAAACATGGCCCATCTCGTAATCCTGGCGCTTACGAATCGAAACTGTAGTAAGATGCTTTAAAGGCTGTTGGTCAGTTTGTAAAACAAACAGTTTGCCGTAGAGGTAGTGTTTAAACCTCTTGACCGCCCACACAATCGCCAGGCACTGCTTCTCAATCGTAGAATAATTTATCTCTCTTTCAAAGAAATTCCTGCTGGCGAATGCAACAGGATGCAGTATTCCCCTGTTATCTTCCTGAAGTAACGTAACACCAAGTCCAACGTCCGATGCATGGGCCCTTAAAACGAAGGACTTTTGCATATTGGGTTTGTGTAGTATTGGCCGTGTTGTGATGGCTCTCTTCAAGGCGTCGTATGATTCTTCCTGTTCTTTCCCCCATTTCACTCTGTCGGGCTGACCCCTTTTTGTCACGGAGGTCAGCGGGTATGCGAGGGTTGCGTAGTTTGATACAACGTCTCTATGGTAGCCCGTGAGTCCAAGAAATCGCCTCACTTGACTCTTCGTGGTTGGTCGAGAATGGAATGCGGGAAACGACCGATGCTCACCGGAATTCACCTCTTCATTTGATTCCGTTTCTGCGCAGACTCCAACATCGACCATAGCACATTCCCGTGAATTTTTAGTTTCACGGCGATTCACATCCAGCTGTTTTCCCCTCGATGTGACCTCACATTGTGACCTCTCTACCATACCACACTCTGGCGTTGTCAACCTCGCCCCCTTGAACTCCATGTCTGGGTCGTCATAGCTCCTTACCCCATGCACATTTCCCACAATAAGGTCCACTATTGAGTTCTCCACACATACCGCCTTCACTCTGCCACTCAAGTATGGTGTTCTTATGTCTATTATCGCTTTTTCTCCTCTTATTATTCTGGTGTCCAACATTCTTATCAACCCGATTTCGCCCGTTAATTGGTCATCTCTGACGTAGTGTCTTTTCACTATCACTGCTTCACATCCTGTATCTCTTAATACCTCAACACTCTTTGATCCTATAAACCCTTCCACAACCTTTAACTTTCTTTCTCCGTCTTCCTTTTGGCTTTTATCACACATGTACGTGCTATCCGTCCATTTACGCACTGGAATAGCATGTGCCGCTGCTGCCCTCTTCACGCTCGCATTTTCGCCCTCCTTTGAACTGGGACAATAGCGGGCTATATGGCCAACCCTATGACACACAAAGCAGTGTATGTCTGACCTTGATCTTTCCTCGGCCCTACTTTGCCATTTTCTTTGACCCGATCTGGTCTGTTGCCCCTCAACTTTTCTCCCATACATGTCATCTCCAACACCATCGCCATTTTGTGTTGCACCATGGCTGTAATTAAAGCTTCTATTCCTGGCCTCCAGGAATAATTCAGCCACTCTGGCAACTTCCTCCAGGGTGTCATTATTTCGCTCCCTTAGATAAATCACCAGATCTTCGGGACACACAGCCATAAATTGCTCTTTCACTATGAGGTCTCTAAGACCGTCAAATGTTTTATCAATGTCCGACAAGATAATCCATTTCGACAAATAGCTCCGAATTCTTCCTATAAAAATGGATGGCGATTCATCTGCCTGGGGTTTGCTCTTTCTGAATAAGTTTCTGTAGCCCTCCTCGGTGAGATTGTAACGCTTTAAAAGCACTTCCTTCACCTTTTGGTATACCAACGCGTCCTCGTAAGGCATTCTAGAGTATACCTCCAAGGCTCGACCAGACAGAAGCGCACTTAGTGACACCGCCCAATCACTTTCTGGCCATTTACTGATCCTAGCGAAAGTTTCAAACCTCGTCAGGTAGCCATCCAGCTGGTCAACCCCATCTATGAATGGTGGAAGCTTAGGCTGTCTTGGTCTGTTGTCAGTCCCATTTGCATTTCCTACATTAGCAGCTTCAATTCTCTTGGCTTCTAACCTTGCCTCTCTCTCAGCCGCCCTGTCCGCCATTTCTCTCTCGGCCGCCTCTCTCTCAGCATCTCTCACTCGTTGTACCTCTCTCTCTATGTAATCTCTTCTTTCCTCACCTCTGAGTTGCAGGGCATCCACCAGTGCTATGATCTCCTCCAGAGTCGTGACTGGCATTCTCGTTGCTTCCTCAGTGTCCGTGTTTCCTGTGTAAAATCCCGGACGAGCCCCCAGAAATGTCACAAGCGTCCTTAGTCTATGTCTGGATCGCTTGCTCTAAGATTCATCAACACCAATTACACAAGAAATAGTCGAACACTGCTAACAGAAAACAAACTTTAATTCCAACTTCTTGATACAACACCCCCTCACTTCAACCGTCTCTCTGACCTCTACACACATTCCAAACACGTCAACCAAAAAAACTCTCCCTTTTCACGCTTTCGCTCCAACAAGCCAACAACACCACCGTGCGCAGCTCACAAGTTAAAGGGGGGAAATTGGTCATCCGTGACACATATCAACACTGTTTTTTTTTAAAGTACATGTCAACAGCGGCGTAGCCTGGGTATGTGCCGCCCAGGGCAGAACCCAGGAATGCCGCCCCCAGCCTCGAAAAAATATGTTGATGCTATAAAGAATATAGAACTTTTTATTAGAAAGTAATAAGGACACTATACATTTTTATGTTAAAAATATAAAAAGGTAGAAAAGAAAAAGATTTCAACGTGACAAAGTTCCGGTTCGTGTGTTTAGTTTTTCGCATGCCTTTGTAAGTTTCTAAATAACTTTCAAAATAACCTCAAAATTGCTCAATTGTACATTCATTATTTTGTATCCTGATTCCCAAAGTCTTTTGAATTAATGCCTTGACTGTAGCAGAAATTCAATTTTTTCAATGGTGCGTGGACATGGAAAAGAATGCGTAACAAAGTTTTAGTAAGCCAAAAAAAGTTTGAGAGTTTGTCTCAGTTGGAGCAGCACATAAAGAAATCAGGTTTAATGGGCTGTTTCAGCAAAGAAATAATTAAAAATTGAAATTGGTGTCTTTGAAACTTTAATGAGCTTCTGTATACTTTCCAGCCACAAAGAAGTATTAACTCACTTTGGGTCTTGGTGGTCCATTATTTTAAGACCATTACAATTTTACAATAATTTTAGATATGTTGTAAGTGGATTCATTTTTGTTTCCATGAAATCTTTGAAAGATAACTTCTATACTTTCTGATTTTAATCATTACTCATCGCACAACTGGACTTATATGTTTAATCCTTTTGTGAAATGTATGGAGAGCTATCAAATAAAATGGAATAATATTTGATAACTTGCACCAAAAAGATGATTTTTTGGCGAACTGTATCTTTTAAAACTGGAATGAGCTCATGTTGAATTTTAGGTGACAAGTACTTAACCCATTTCTCATATGATGTTCTCGAAGCACTGTATCATAATATGTTAGCAGATGGACCAGAACATCAACAATAATATAAACGGCAGTATAAACTTTCACATATTTTAGAATAGTAATTTTATTTCTTTTATCAATGTCTTATTTTAGTATTTAAATTATTTTGATAAAAATTTCCATTAAAAATATCATTCTTAGAAGCTTATCAACTACGAAGAATTTGCCGCCCCTAAAAATGTGCGCCCGAGGCATTCTCTTGCTATGCCACTGCATGTCAATGAGAATTAACACTAATGCTAATTAATTGTTTTTAATTTTACTTATTCTTTTTAATCATGAAAACCTTTAAAAAAGTAAAGGACTTTTTTTTTCCCTCTAACAGGTGATTCTTTAAAACGCTGCCTCAGTATCCTGGAGGAGACGATTCACAGGGTTAGCTCTAACTTTTCATCAAAGTATAAGCCTGTGGTTATGTTATGAGAGTTTGCTTTACCCTTAAGTTCGAACAGCATCCAGATACAATGTCTTACAATGTAATCACTGAACTTCAGTTATTTTGAAACTCATTTGAACTCTGGAAAAAATGTCATCAGTACTTGAGATTCACACCCCATTGAAAAATATGTGTTCTACAGTAGTAGAATCTAAAGAATTAACTGATGTGGCATAAACTTTTAAAAATTCATCTTTTTACCATTAACACTTTGTTAATTACGATCAATGTGAGAATTGTGTATATATCTGTAAATATTTGTGTGTATATATATATATATAGTGTTATTTTAAAAAAATAATTTTTTTTTAAGACGATTTTATGTTAACTTTTTTACCATAGTTTGCTTCATGGTAGACTGGTTAAAAAAAGTGCCTTGTGTTTTAAATATTCCTACCCCCTTTTGATGCTCCAACTGAGATGTCAACTTTCTATTTACAAATGCATCGTACGGTTTAAGTATGTTATACTTTTAGAATCCTGTAAGTGCTACTATTAAAATTGTTTGAATCAAAGTGTAAAAAAAAATTCTTTTAAATATATGAACAAAATAAATCACAGTACATGGTCTATGCCGTTTTCTTGCATTCTTGACTAAAACTAACTTTATGTGTTTCTTAAAATTATTATTAATGAAGAAATACAATGTTGTCTGTAATTATGAAGGATTTGTGTAAAGTTTTTGATAGATGTTTTCTTGAGACTTCGCACAGTGTAAGAAACAAATTTATTGCCAATGCCTTAATCCAGAGATCTACATGTTTATTTTTTCATCTACGCAATAGAAACATGATTTTGTGCTGTGACCATTGTGCCCTTTAAGCTGCGCGGCCGTGCAGATACCTGGCAGATGCCGCGCAGCAGTTTAGATTACCGCGCAGCAAATTTTGTAAAATATTGCACACAAAATGGATGCTGCGCACGAACTTTGCAAACAAGCTTTCTTACTTTGCACACGGACCAACAAACCTTAGAGGGAACATTGGCTGTGACTTAGTCTGTCATGAGTGATTATTGTAATTATTTATTGGTGCTGAACATCTGTCCTGTGTGCCTTATGTAAGATAGGTTTATTTATGACATGAAAAATTGGCATAGCTGTGGGAAATGAAAAATTAGTAAGGGGCAGTATATATAAATCATCAAACAAATAGCTATCAAACCAAATGAAGAAATAAGCTTTTTTAGCCCTTTTTATTAATATATATGCAGTAATTATCAACTTATTTACATAACTTTTTTTAAATAACAAGAACTAATAGGCTAATTGTTATTTAAAATTCATAAGTTTACATTAAACAGCTTTTTTTTCTAAATGCAGTTGTCTAAATTCAATAATGTTCTTAGTTGAAATAACATATCTGTTTGTTACTATTTAGACAGTGTTGAATGAGCTAAGACACTTTGGCTCATTACTTTTGTAGTCCAATTTTGAGACATGAAAATCCCACTCTGATCCCAATATCATGAGATTCAGCTAAGTGTTAAAAGTTTATTTCAAAACAATATCTATCCTATGAGAGTCTGTTCGTGCAGTAACACGTTTAAACAAGAAATCACTGAAGTTATGTAACTAGCCAAAAAATCCATGCTAATGATGTTAGCAGCATGGAACTAATTAGTGTTCAATGAAAGCATATTTTCAATATCATAACATGTCCATGTAGTTCTAATTTATTTTGAGAGTATGGGTTGCTGAAATTGAACAATTACGACTTTCACTATTTAAAATTAAGTGAAACAAAGGCAAACTATAAAATGAATTCCTCATTTATCAAAATTTATTTCATAGCCCATCAGAACAAATTTTACAAATTCATGTCATTGATGATGATGTCAATATTATTAGTACATTTAATTTTGGCATGGTGATGGAAGAAATAAAAAATGATTTTTTTTAAAGCCATATGATACATTGTTTATTAACTCATCATGACACAAAAACAGGTAAACAGAACATTATTTTATCTTTCAATTCACCCATAGTTAAAAATTATGTACATCGAACTTAAGAAATTATAACAACCCACAGAATAATATATTAATATGAAACTGAAAATACAATGTTTTCAATTGGACCAGTGGGAAATTTCATGGTCTGACATTCATTATTGACTCGTAAGTATATATGGAAAAGTCTATTAATTAATTATTACCAAGAATTGATATGAATAATGTCGTTGATAAATGATATGATTATAAATAGAAAACTAAGCACAAAATCCAACTAAGAACAGCCATCAGTAAATACTATTAAAAATAACAACAACATGCAAACAAATATCACAAACCAATTTGGATAAGCTCCAAGCAACAACTTTTTATATTTCTATGAAAAGAATAAAAACTTAGCATTTGCATCAATCTGTTAAATTTTTAGATAATTGTGACTTCATATTTGACATGTATTAAAGAATTAAACATTATTTTTCATTCATTTAACTGTTTAAAAGGTCAACCCTAAAAGCATTGGTTAAATAATAAACAAAGCTTTGGAATTATGCAGCACATCATTATTTGACTTGTATTTTTTTTTAAAAGACAATTGTAATGTAATAATCAAGGTGAGTTTCCATGTATCTTTTACACCATTTAAATTACTCTGGTATTTACAGTGATGTTCACATTAAATAAACAATGCACACAGATCAGCAAACATTGGAAGCTCCTTGATTAAAAATACCCTCTATGTACAAACTAAATTTATCATGTTTATTTTATATTTATCAACATTAAATTGCAAACATATATTTTTTAAAAAAGATTTACTCAATCTTTCTTCATAAATCTAAAAAATATATAAGTATAAGTAGGATTCATTTAGTAAAAATTTTTGTTCTATATTTCAGTTTTAGTTTAAGTAAGATTTTTTAAACAAGTAGGATCCATTAAAGTTCTATTTCCAATTTTTAAATAGCATTATATACTTTCAATTTGATACTCGTCCAAGTTCTATTTTTAAAATTAAAATTTGAAACAGCTCTTTAACATCTCAGTTCAATTCGTTTGAAATTAAAAAATGGTATATTGTAATTTAAGCTGAAAAAAATTACAACTGTATACAAAGTTAAATTTTATAAACAGCAAAATCTATTGTACGAATTTATTAGGAGATGTTAAGAATTTAAAAGAATTATTTTCTTTACATTCTGTAGCCACTTTAAAAATAAATCTTATTGTAATGGGGGAATTTTTTTTTCAAATATAATTTTTATAATCATTACATGTTCCTATTTTAACAGTGTGAGATTTGTTTCAGCCACCTTCTTTGTGAAATATTGATTAGGTCTGTATAGAGTGAAAATAATCAATGACGTAATTACCTAAAAAAAAAGAAAGAAAAATGTTCAATCAAATGCGCAAGAAAGTTTAAACTATAAGATAGAAAGACTGAAAGAAACATTTAAAATAGCTAGTAATAAAATGAACTAATAAATTGTTATTTAATGCAGATATTTGGTGCCTCAATCATTATTTATAAATAATAGACTTCTTTATCCTTCAAATATAAAAAATTGATGTTTAAAGACCACCAATCACATAAAACAATATGAATGCCATTTTAAAAAGCTAAAAATTAGCAAGAAAATATTAATAGATGTGTGTTGGGGTGGTGGGGGTAGTGGTGGCATTTAGTCTTTTAATCAGGACTAGCCATCAAAACTGCCTGATAAGAAAATAAGAAAGGGCAAAACGTTAAATAGCATTTTTTTAAAGTGTTCTTTAGCCATGAATAATTTTTTATTTACTAATATGTACTATCATTCTCTAAAAGAAATTCTTATTCACACAATCACTTTAAATTAAATTTTAAGGGAGCCAAAAGAAAATTTACTTTGATACAGATCTTCATTTTATGTGAAACTATCCATGGTGGTCCTACATGATGCAATTTTATACATGACATTGAATGGACATGACACTGTGAACCTTCTAATTGAATTATACCACACATTTAAAATCTTAATTAAAAGAGGATCAGAAATTAATCTGAAAAGCTTAAGTAGTAAAATTTCTTTATTGTTTTTATTTCTCTGTTTTGGTAAACCAAAATAATATATACATCATGTATTACGTGGTTTTGTTCAAGAGAGACAGGTAATGAACTTTTTAGAAGAAGAAAAAAAAAGAGTGAGAGCACAAAAATTACTACAGCCATTATAAAACTTATCGTGATGCAAATTATCCTAAGAAACTGATCTCTGAGAGTTTTCCAAGGCTAAGCAGAATCGTTTAGAAATAAAGAAAAACTTGCTATGAAAATAGAGGCAGTAAATCAGACAACTAGAGTTGTTAACATTTTAGTTCTTAAAACATATTACTTTCAATGATGTGGCGAAAAGGTTTTGAAAATTAAAAAAAAATATTTAACAAAAACAAGGCAACTGCAGGTGAAGATCACCTCACCCACTTTAAAGGACCATGAAATAGAACTGCTCAATGCGATATAGGACCAAGGCTCTTTAGTTCAGCCCTCAAAGAATCAGAGTCGATACAAAAAGTAAAATTAATCAATCAACAAAATCACTGAGATATCTGATAATGCTGAGCATGTCTTGCATATTTTTTAAAGGAGCATGCATGGATTTTCAATAACTATATTTAAAAATGAATGGGAATTTCATTTTGTAGTCTCAGCTTACTGCGCCCCTAGGATAAAATGAAACGCACATAACAAGTAAAGGGCTGTAGTGAAAGATATAAAACTTCTGTCTGTCCAAAAAACTGTTGACCCTAAAAATCACTCTCACATACAAGTGAATATACATTTAAGGATCATTTTAAAAAAAAATACAATTTGATGTTTATAAGAGAGGCACTTATCAAATTGAACTATACTATTCTTTAGTTCTTAGAATGATTCAACTCTTAAAATGATCCCAATGAGAAACAATGTTTTAAAATGAATCCTTCCCTGTGATTTTCTTAAGCTAAAATGTATTAAAAATACAAATTAACCAGCTAGCAGGATTATCACGTAGAATAAAACTGATAAATAAATCCCTTTGATCATCTCAATACTAAGCTCATTATTTGATGGTACTGTATTTACAAGATTTGCATTCAAGTTTAAATTTTTTAAAAATAAACATGATTTATTAATTTGACAATTATTGTTTCCTCAGACAAATCAAATTTCAATATAAAAACTTCACTTCTGTGGTTATTATTGTAACTCAGTCCACTTCAATAGAGAGTGGCTACGTTGGAATGGGATTGTAGTCTACAGCAAATTATCCTATACCATAATCACCTATATCAATGAAATCAACAATGTAAAGTGAAAATAATAAAATAGTCCCCAAATATGTACAATTATTACAGATTAATAACATAAGCAGGTCATCTTATTTACGAAAGCTTATGAATAAACAGCCTTGTTTTAAGTGTATGTTCCTAATATTTACCAAAGCTCATCAATAAACAGCCTTGTTTTAAGTGTATGTTCCTAATATTTACCAAAGCTCATCAATAAACAGCCTTGTTTTAAGTGTATGTTCCTAATATTTACCAAAGCTCATCAATAAACAGCCTTGTTTTAAGTGTATGTTCCTAATATTTACCAAAGCTCATCAATAAACAGCCTTGTTTTAAGTGTATGTTCCTAATATTTACCAAAGCTCATCAATAAACAGCCTTGTTTTAAGTGTATGTTCCTAATATTTACCAAAGCTCATCAATAAACAGTCTTGTTTTAAGTGTATGTTCCGAAAATATTTACCAAAGCTCATCAATAAACAGCCTTGTTTTAAGTGTATGTTCCTAATATTTACCAAAGCTCATCAATAAACAGCCTTGTTTTAAGTGTATGTTCCTAATATTTACCAAAGCTCATCAATAAACAGCCTTGTTTTAAGTGTATGTTCCTAATATTTACCAAAGCTCATCAATAAACAGCCTTGTTTTAAGTGTATGTTCCTAATATTTACCAAAGCTCATCAATAAACAGCCTTGTTTTAAGTGTATGTTCCTAATATTTACCAAAGCTCATCAATAAACAGCCTTGTTTTAAGTGTATGTTCCATTTCTGTTGAGTCAACGCAAGAATTATTTAGTTTTTACTAATGGAGCACTTGTCAACATAAACAGTTTTTAAAGAAGCAATAATCCAAGTAGAGCATCTACTTCTATATCTATTAGTTTCTCCGTCTTTTAAATGATTCAAATAGACATAAAAAATAAACATATTTTATAGTTTTCTAGTTGTTGCTGTAGGGAGAATTGGCGTTTGTCCTGGCTCATACTTACTATAAATATACACAGCCCCAATGACCAAACTTGCTCCGAGCGTGAACTCTAAAGACAGATGAAAGTCAAAGAAGTAAATTGAAACAATGCAAGAGATAATAATAGCAGCAGAAGTTGCAAACCCTTTCAGAATGTTGTCAGCATATTTGACCACCACTGCCACAAGCAGGCCACCGAAAGACTGTAAACAGACAAGGAACCAGACAACCGAGTCGTAACCATTAAAAAACCCTTTCTTTGAGACCTCTGTGCTATCGTGGAAGTACATTGTGATGAAACCGATGACAACACCCAGAGCCCCCAGCTGGACATTCCTCAGCCACACTGACTGCCGAGTTCCTTTCAAGATCTTCTCGAAGTAGACGCCAGCAAACCCCGACATGAAGCAAGAGATGATAACTGCTACCAAACCCAGGAGGGGCCTCTGGTCAACTGCAACCTTGGCCTTCTTGGTTTCTTCAGGCTGCATCTGGACTATTGCAACACCAATGAATAATATAACTAAAGATATCCACTGCAATCTGCTCAGGACCTTCTTCAGTATCACAACAGAAAAGATGGCAGTTGTCAAAATTTTCATTTGATATGTCACCTGTGGAGAGTAATTTCCGATGGTCAATGTAAACCAAGGACTGGCCATTTTATTGGTTAAATTATTTTAATTAAAACTTTTTGACTTGAGCTCCAACATTTATAATACATAGTAATAATAGCCAATATTGTTGAATCTCTTAATTTAATTTGTGTCCAGTATTTCTAATACATAATGTTTCTATATTGTCAGTACATCCTGATGCAAACATTATAATTTCATGTATGAATTCAGTTTCATGTATGAATTCAGTCCATCTCATTTACCTGGAAGGTGGCAGCATCTAGATTAGAGACAGCTACATACAGAAGGTTGTTCTGTAAAACATATATAAGAGCTGGAATAGACACTTTTACACAGTCCATGGGCTCAAGGAAAATGTCCTCATAGAGCAACTTCAACCAAGCCCTCACACCTCCAGTCTGAAACAATAAAAATATTCATTTCACTTGAGGAAGATAATAAAAATTTGAAAGCCACAAAAAAAATTTTTTGAAATCTATTGAAAATTTGGTTTAATATGCACACACAAAAACAATAAATTTAGCTAATTTATGCTATTTTTATATTTCCTAAACTTAAACACAATGAAGCTATAATTATTTATTTTTTTAAATGTAAATCTGTATTACATTTTAATTTTTATTGGTTGTATTGAAATACAGACATGCATTTACCTGTATTAGAATTATAAGAAGGCAGGCGAAGAATTTGAAAGCTTCGGACATGATAACAGCTGTGGTCGCCCCAAACATTTCGCCCTCTCGTGTGCGCACATAGCGCATGACAAGGATGAGTAATGCATTTTGCAATGTCAACAAGATGAGACTAATGTACTTTAAGCTTTCTGGTGTTTTCTGTGGTCCTGGACTTTTGGGCTCTGTTGAGAAGTGAATTTTTTTTTAATGACTTCATATACATTCTATTGAACTACTATTTTTTGTTTAAAAATGGATAGTAATGGTATTACCCCCCCCCCAAAAAAAAAGGGGGGGTTGGTGGTGGGTTGTCAGATAGTAGGACATTTATAAAAACATTTTAAAAAGGTGAATGATTTTGATTATATTAATTATTAACAACAAGAAATATATATTTAGTATGGTGAATATCAAAACCCTGTACAAAGATAATGTATGCAATTTAAAGATCCCGCTTTCTGCACATTACTGGATGCAGAGACAAATAATTAATTTTAATTCGTGTTTCTTTACTATGATGATATAAACATTATTAGTTAACCATGTCCACATTTTTTTTTAAATTAAAAAAAATAAATAATAATAATAATAATTTTTAAAATTATAGAAGGTAAAGGTCTGGTGGTTTAATTTGTCCTAATTTTTTCTGAAAGTTTTGTTAAAAATTTTCATTGAAAAGTCAAACCCATGTCATTGTTATTAGGCAGAGTGGTGAAATTTTGACCACTAATAGGCACACAAAAAAATCATCAACAAGTTTGTGTTTAATTTATTTGAAAAGTAATTAATTTCTTTGATATTTATTGTGGCACTCGTTTTCAACATCTGGCAAACTACTAACAGTTTATTGATTTTTCACAATGCAGGTGTGCTGGCTGCTTTCAAAAGCTGTGAGACGCTGGGGCAATTACTTTGTTTAAAGTTCAATTTAGCTTTATAAATGCTCATCCAAAGCCACCATGTATGACTTACCTATTGCCATGAGTAATTTCAGATTTCAATGATGGACTGAGCTTTCTCATTGATCACTAGTAATGGTGGCTAATATACAACCCAGTTAATGTTAGTGGGGGCCGCTTGGGTTATACGATGCCAAAAGCTTATGGTGCTATCCTCCCCAATTATAACTGAATCAAATGATTTAGAGTAATATTACTGTATTTTCAGGGAAGAAATTTTAATGTCATTGTTGCGCACTTTTAAATTGTTTTTTTTTAAAAAATGCCTCGCATGACTGCAAGCTAAAAAAATAATCCATATTTCTGCAGCGTTGAATTTAAAATGCTGTTTAATTACCTTGAATTAGAGATGGACCTAATCCAATATATATTTTGACCCATCATAAGATAACAGAAAACATATATAAAAAAAAAGTAAGAGTAAATTACTATTTTAATATTACCAAGTGCTTATCCCTATCCTTATTTAAAAATCTGTGGTGTTGATGGACCAAGTTAGCAAAGTTATTTTTGAACGACTCGGAGAGAAAATATAAAATTGTAATTAAAACTTCATTTACAAAATAACTATTTTACACTCTAATGTGCTTTTAATCATTTTTTGTAACCGAACTGTCCTAAAATAAAAAAATGTAAAAACAAAAATGGCAGGGAGGATGGCTATGATATGGGCGATGCTAGTGATGGTTTTATGGTGCCATTAGGGCAGTGGGGGCAATTTTGTTTTGAGAACCACTGATTTGAACCATCAGTTAATAACACTGATAATTATTTTGACTCATTTAACTACAAATAGTTTTTAAATGGACAGAATAAAAATTTATTTGTAATGATTCTATTGTTTCAATTAAAATTACAATAGTCACACAATATAATATTTAAAGTTTCTAGTTTCTTCAAAACTGTTATATATTAAAGTCACATGATCAATGCACTTCAAAGCACAACTGCAGCCACTAACATAAAAATAGCAACAACCATGCTGCATCACTTAGGAAAGAGAATTATTTGTATACAAGTTAATACAAGAAATTTTAATAATTTGATTTAAAATATAAACTAGCCAAATCTGTTAGGAAAAATGTGATTTTCAAAATGTTAATGCCGTTCAAAAAAATATGTACCAGCGAACATTTCTTGCTTGATTTCTAAAAATATTGTCCGTTGGTAACTCATGTTTTCAAAAATGAAACACTGTCAAGTAAGATTTTTAAAATC
Source organism: Ampullaceana balthica (assembly GCA_944989445.1). Classification (NCBI taxonomy): domain Eukaryota; kingdom Metazoa; phylum Mollusca; class Gastropoda; family Lymnaeidae; genus Ampullaceana; species Ampullaceana balthica. The sequence continues at coordinate 97,841 of CALYLW010001421.1, forward strand.
TTAACTGACAACAGTGTATACTTAAGTATTTTAAAAAACATTTATACAATTTTTTATTTTCAAATGTAGCAAAAAGTAATGACAGGAAAAATCCAAGACTATATCATTTAATAAATATTATAAACATTGTATGGCATCTGTCCGTCTACGAAAGACGATAGATTTATCTTTATTATCTGCAGCTCTTGGTGTGGCTGATGAGACCAATCCTTGAGTGGCAGTCTCTTCTGCATGACACACACACGAAAGCAGTGGGGCAGTGTTTCCTGGCCTTTCTCCTCGCTCTTTTCCCGACTGCTTCTGCCCTAGTTTGCTCCTCTGCTCTTAGTGATCCTTCTTTCACTATAGCCCGCCACATGGACCTATCCTCTGCCAGGTTTTCCCAGTTTTGTATATCAATGTTGGCTACTTTCATGTCTCTCTTGCATATGTCCACGTATCTGAGACATGGCCGACCAACCGACCTTTTCCCTGTCGCCAGCTCGCTGTAGAGCACATCCTTGGGTATGCGACCACTTTGCATCCTCTTGACGTGTCCAAGCCAACGGAGGCGTCTTTGGCTTAGTATTGCTGCAATACTACTCATGCTTGCTTGAGCCAGGACCTCTGTGTTGGGGACTTTCTCTTGCCATTTGATGTCTAGGATGCGGCGCAGGCATCTGAGGTGGAAGCTATTGAGCCTTCTTTCATGCCTGGTATAGGTGGTCCAAGACTCACATCCATAGAGGAGTGTGCTCAGTACGCAGGCCTGGTATACCTGCAGCTTAGTCCTTGCTGTGAGTTTGGCATTGGACCAGACTCTTTTGTACAGTCTAGCCATAACAGTTGCTGCCTTCCCTATCCTACTACTTATCTCATCTTCCAGTGAGAGGGTGCTCGAGATGTTTGATCCCAGATAAGTAAAACTGTCAACAGCATCCAAGTTGCAGTCGTCAATGGTGATAGTCGGGAGAGAGGCAGCATCCTGTGCCATAATGTTGGTTTTCTTTATACTTATGGTCAGGCCAAACTCTTTGCAGGCAGCGGAGAAGCTGGATACAAGGTTCTGCAGGCCGTCTGCTGTGTGGGATATTAAGGCGGCATCGTCTGCAAATAAGAGCTCACGCAGCAAAATCTTCCTTATTTTGGTCTTGGCTTTAAGTCGGGCAATATTGAATAATCTCCCGTCAGCTCTGGTGTGTATGTATATCCCCTCGCTGTTGTTCTTGAAGGCATACTGGAGTAAGATGGAAAAGAATATTGCGAATAGAGTAGGTGCCAACACGCAGCCTTGCTTTACTCCACTACTTACTGGGAAAGCCTCGGAGGTGGCACCGTTATAGCACACTGTGCCCTGCATGTTTTCGTGGAATTGCTTGATGATGTTAAGCAGATGTGTAGGGCAGCCTATTTTTACTAAGATCTAAGATATAAACATTACACCCTTCAAAATTTAGGAATGTTTTTAATGTTAATCTAATAGAAAAGTAACTTTTTTTTTGAAAATTCTTTCATTTGAGTCCTGGTAATACATGTAATTGTTTGAAGCATTGTAAAAAAATTTAAAATGTATATCTGCGTTAATAAATCTGAAATCTTTTTGAGCTATTATATTTTTTAACCAGTGCTTGTACTTTGGGGCCGTCCATAAATGACGTCACGCACTTAGGGGGGAGGGGGGGGTCCGACATTTGTGACGATGTGTGATGAGGGGGAGAGGGGATCTTAAGAATTGTGACGTCACGTCAAAACACACTACTTTAAATCAAAGTTCCACTTAAATAATCGATTTTCTTACTATTTATTTTATGACGCTTTACCTGCATTCACGTGTGTTACGATATAAGAGTGCAGCCTTACACTAGAAACATACTAAAATAACAATAAAGTGATTTGAAACATGCTCATTTTCAACTATAAAATACAGCTTTTAGGGGGGGGGGTCTCAGCTTTGTGACATCATATTGGAGGGGGGTCTAAGTTTTTCTGACAAAGTGTGACGAGGGGGGGGGTGGATGAAAATCTGCCAAAATCGCATGTGTTATTTATGGCCGGCCCCTTTATTGTTTCAAACATCAAATAGAATGAATGGACATTAAAAGTTAAATCATGATAAAATAGGGGAAAATATAGCTAAAACCAGAAAACATTCAATGCATAACATTCATATGCTGCAGCTAAGGAAATGGGCCTAGAATTTGAGCTTGATATTAAGAATCTTATATAAATATGAATTAAATAAATTGTGTGATTACATAGGCAAATTTAGAGGTGAATAAATATCTGTTAGAAATTAAATTTTTTTGTTAATATTTCACTGCTTTACAAAAATTAACTACAAAGGCAGATCTAGAAAGAAAAAAAAGATATATGACACTACATCAGCTTGGGGACAAAGCAAATAAATTAGTTCTTTGAAAAATAAAATCAAACCCTCTTCTGCAGTTATGCTCTCTCTACTATCTGACAAAAGAAAATTGAGCTATTTTATTTAAATTTAAAAATTGATTACAAGATGTGAGGACCAGTCAATTTCATGAGATTAACTATGTTAGCTAATTATGCTCATTAAGATAACTTATTTAATGTTTTTCATTCACCAGCAATAACATCAAATAATGTGAATATAAATTATCACACTTAAACCACTGGTGCTTTTACAAATACTTGTAATAAGAAAAATAAGAAGGAAATTTAAATATCGTACAAAATAATTGAGAAGCTAGGATTCTAACAAAACAATAAAAATTAAGTTACTTAAGTTCTTTACAAGAGGTGGGTTCAAGTAAGCACTTAATAACTTGGAAATTGTTAATGGTCATTACTTTTACATGTATAAGTAATTTTTGGTTTACTTGATTATTTCAAGGAGAATTATTTGTATTAAACATAATGTCATGTTTTTTTTTAAACTGAAAAACTTGAAATAAGTATAACTTATACTATTTACTGATTTCAAAGTTTGCATTTGATGAAAAAATAGTTTGAAAGTTAAGATAAGGATCCATATTAAAAAAAAATTGAAATAGGAATGTGTTCAAATTTGTTTGTTTGAAAGGAAAATAGCTTTTTAAAAAATGTACATTTCAACAATATTCCAACGTCTTAGCAAAGGGTGACTGTAATGTGTATTTAGTCCTAGGCAGTAAAATGGTTCTTTCAGCCAATTATATTCAACTAGCTGACCCGCGGCGTAGCATACATTGCTAATGATTTAGTGACGGGCGAAGACTTCCTGAAAGACACAGTTGTCAAAATGGGGTGGGTTTGGGCAAATGACTGTGAGTGAATGAAAAGAAGGAACTCTGGAGAGACCCGCGGCGTATCACCCGTAAAAAATGACGGAAGTGTTCAGCTGAAATCTATTTATTTTGAAAAAATGTACTTTTTTAGGGTGCCTACGGCGCCCACCTTTTTCAAAATCCCAACTAACTTGTCCTTGTTCGATCAATACGAAATATTAAACTTTCTGAAATGTACACAAAGTATTTTATAACTTTTTACATTGTTCCCTTTTTACAAAATTAAAATATCAGCGAAAACAATGACGTCATATAATTTTTTTTTACAGCGCATATTTAATTTGCACACCTTTTGATGCATTGGTAGAGTAATTTGGTGCGCTGCTTTCTAAAATTAGTATCTGTTGAACATACTTGCAGCTTGTCTCGCAGGGTCCGACCACGAAGAGAATTATATATATAGATTATAGTCACAATTATGCATGTTATAATTTAAATACGGATTAAATTATTAAAAACTTTAACTTCAATCATCTTAATTAATAATTAAAATTTAGTAATTTAGAAACATATTTGAATTAATTTAATGCAGGCCAATATTGTGAAATTATATAATTTTTTTGGTCAAGTATTGTATAGCCTTGGTTTGGAAGTTTCTTTCAATTTAATATGAGTCTGTTTAGTTTTTAAACTTAAAATTAGTTGATTGCTTAAATGTATTGATTCCATTCAATACTTTTGAATTACACAAACCAAAATCATGTACTTGAACCCATCTCTATTGTATTGGAATTTATGACTTCAAATTGTGTTAAATATTTCTATTTATTTAATTTTCTTTTTTTTTGAAAGGCTAGGATTGCATTAGTCTTTTTTTTAATATTAATTTTTAACTGACTATAAAACAATACGGATAAACTTTTAACAAATAATAAAAAGAACCTCTTTAGACATGCCACACAGTACATGCATAAAGTATGTTTACCTTTGTATGGCCCTAAAATATGAAGCACAAAAAAAGTATTTTGTTTAAGAGATTACAAAAACTGAAATCAATTTTCATTAAAAATTCACAAAGAGACAAAAAATGCAAGTAACTGAGTGGAACTCCTTATAGAAATAAGATGATAAATCTGTTTTTTTTTATCTTGACTGTGGTTTTTTGAGTTTTTTTCAGTGTAACACAAATTTAGCACTATGACTTTATTTTACGTTTTTAAAAACCCCAGATATTTACATGTATATATATATATATGTTATATTAATGCAATTGCATTTGAGAGATACACAGAGTTAGTTTTCTTTATACCCTGTTTATGGTAAAGATTATTTGTGTACTTCTGTAAAGGTAAAGTTTTCTAGAATCAATTTATTTCTAGCTATAAATCATCCTACATATTCTTTTTCTGGCACATTTTCCAGTAACTATTAAAGGCACCAATACAATCTAGTGTGTATTTTAGATTGTTCTCATCAGACTGAGCACTTGCTATGTCTGTGTAGTGTTACTGCTAATAATTATCTCTTGTAAATAGACCTTCATGAGAATTTTTATTTCAGATTAAATTATGTTTAAACTACATCAAATGGCTTGAGTCAAGTGAACTCAAATGAAAATTATCCATAGGCTATAAAAACTCTCATTAATATTCCCCTGTGATCTTAACAGCATATTCATTTTATTTTAATGTTGCTAACCTTCAATACAACACAAAGACATGGCTGATTTTTCATGAATACACCAAATTTTTTAGAGAGGCATGGTCAAGGTCTACCCCCGCAAAAGAAATAAAGAGAGAGACTGTAATTTCAACAGAGTGAAATAGCAGAAATTCCTAAAAGAGAAGATAATATCTTATTGAATGAAAAAAAAAGAAAAAAAAAGATCACTCAAAATATCTAACAGAACACTAATAATTTTAATGCTTCAAACAAGGCCATGGAAATGTGATAAAACACAATAAACTAGCATTAAAAAAAACTTTTCAAATTATATATGGAAAAACACTATTTTAGTTAATTCTTTGATGTCAGGTAGCTAATGTCTTTGTTTGTTTTATCCTTAGTAAATAAATATTTTACAACATCAGAAGACAGTTACAATTGAAAAGAGATAATGTAATATACATCGTGTACTCAATTTAATCTTTGTAGCTTTCTGCTAGTGGGAGATGTAAGCATTTAAGAGTGGATAAATAAAATACAATTATGTACATATGAAGGGTCAAAAAAAAATAAAAAAATGCATTCAACTTTTAAAATACAAAAAATGTGTGAAGTTCCAGCAAACAGTAAGTCTATTGATTAAAAAATGCCAAAAACACTTCTGGAAAAGTCAGATATTAAAACGAATGAGCACAATGATTGTAAGCAATTTACTTACTAGAGTCAACAAGGCTGACATCTGAATAGCAGTGATAGATAAAGATAGTAGCATTTTAATTAATTTCTTTTATTGCCCCCCACCATGGTGCAACTGCTAATGTTCTGTATTTTGTCCTCTACATTTGTAAAACTATAACACAGTGTGTCATTAATAAATTGTACGTAAAATAAGGGTGACAGTTCCAAAATGCTATTACACAAGCCACCACTATTCCTTTGTTAGTCAGGTTTATATACAGTAGAACCCGGTTAAGTCGACTGCCTAGGGGTATGCCAAATGGCGTCGAGCTAACCCATGATCGAGTTAAACGAAAACCAATATGGCGGCAAAATATTAACATGTGCTTGAAATTTCTTTATGTACATGATAAGGTTGTTTAAGGTTAACCGGTTAGTCGTAACTTTGGTATAAACTTATTACGCGGAGTTAATATTTTGTTGTGTTACGGTAGAATACCAGAACCAATACGCAAGCGACCGTGACATCAAAGCGTTTTCTTACAATTTTTAAAAAATTTTTTACTTTGTTTAGTTGTCGAGGCACTGTACGAGAGCTAAATTAACACTAACACACAGTGCACATATGATATGAGCAACGGTCAAAGACAAGGCCGCGACTATTATTGTTACTATTTATATTACGAGTCATTAGAAAGACGTAGCAAAGATACCTGGCGATAAATCGGTCTTTTAGTGACAGTTTTCCTACAAGTTAAAGGCATTTGACGTAAGATTACTACATTAATATCAAAACTGAACTATTTTTTTTTAAAACTCTCTTAGTTGACGAAGCATAGTACAAGAACTAACACACAGTGCGGCAATGTTAAAATGTTACTATTCAGCGAAGAGAGCTGAAAACAAACGGGCTGTGACATCACATGTTCTTTGAAGTCACCATCAGACGGCGCGAGGAGAAAATTTGATCATTGATACACTCTCTCTTAGTTGCTTTTTACCCGTGATGTCATACAAAACAAGCCCCTGCTTCCCTCTGCGCGTCTTCATTCTCGACACATGCTGCGTGACCCAGTTCTTCAACACACGCCCAGCACGGCCAGGATAAAATAAAAACCACCGTCGATTCTCGATACAAACCTGTATTTTCTTTTCTAAAGATATTCGTTTATCTTAAAAAATAAAATGATTAATGCATCAGGAAATGAATTAAGTTTAATAATAATATAACATGCACTGCGAAATAATGAGGATTAAACTCGTCAAACTAATTCACACACAGATAAAAGTGAAACAAGATAAAAAACATCCTGTAATTTTTATTGAAATCTCGTAAAATCACACAATAGCCGGAAGTTTCGAGGAGAGTGCGTCGCTAGGCGAACAGACGGGGATCAAGCTAACCACTGTTAAGTTGCAAATTTGGCCCTCTTTTGTGCTCGAGGTATTAGGGTTCGGCCACTTTAAAGAATAGAATTAACCGATGAGAAAATGCTAAGACAAAGAGAGAATTTGGCGGTTCCAATAAAAAACGTCGACTTAATAAGGTTGGCGAGTTAACAGGGCTCGAGTTAAGTGGGTTCTACCGTAGTAATGTCCTTTATTTTGTACATTTACACAATATTTCAGTCTAAAGTATAAACAAAGCTGAGTGAAGCTTATTAACCAGAAATTCGGAATGATGGAAAATAGACCAATAACAAAAATTAAAATATTTCTTGTATTTATAAAGTTATGAAACAAAAGCTATTATTTGTAAATAGTACTGTTAATTTCAATTTCCTTTCTCAGAGGAGCCCAAAGACAATGATTGATCCCACTTTTGAGTAAAGAAGAAAAAATTTTTAATAAGATATTACTGACCTATACCCTCTTGAAGACCTTTCCTGTTCATTGTTGAAGAGCTAGGTTCTAAGCCCAGTATACGATCCTCCTCAGCATCAATTAACGGAACTTTGAGTTCTTGTGACATGACATTGCTTACTATAAATGAAAAGAGAGAAATGTGTAACTAAGACAAATTTTTGATTGAAAGTTATTTTAAAATAAAAGCGATGAAAAACATTTTTTTATCAGCCAAGGACCAATTTTCTTAATACTAATAATCCAAATTCTTTTTTCATGTTAAACTTCAGTCTTAATATCAATTAATGAATGAATATTTGTGTTGAAACCCTGGAATATGGTACACACAAGATAAAGTCTTGTTGTTTACTGTACAAGTAAAGACCAGATCAGGATAAAGTGATTAGCCAACTTGTTAATATAAATGTTGCCTGTAAAGACAAAAGCTCTGTATTTTATTATACTCAACAGTTAAGTTGGAAACAATCACATTTTGTGTAAAACAATTATTAAGGCCTCACTTGCTTGTCACAGCTATTAACTAAAATTGTGCTGCTTAAAGCATTAATGTTACTTCCTATGTCTCAAGTCTTAAGTTACAGCTACTAGAATGAATCAGAGGTGGAAAAAAAACAACAAAGTTTTAATCTTAAAGTAAAACAAATAAGATGAATAAGAGAGTTAAACATTTTTATTTTATTTTACTGTTTAAAATTTCTAACTTTAACTTTAACTGGGACAACTAGAAGTATTTAAAGTAAAATTTCAGACTTAAGTCTTCATTTTAAAAAAAAACATATCACATTCACGTTGAAGATTTTAGTCAATAGTTATTTGAACCATTGGAATTATACAATCTGTGCAGAGGACAGTTCTTTGATTGGAAAAATCACAAATGGAGATAAAAAATCGCCAAATTAAATGCTTAGAGTTAGAGTGACCAGTATCTATATATATAATTCACCAAAGCGAGTATGTGCAAACAAGCATGACAAATTACCCTCGCTGGGTCGACCAATCAGTTATGGTCTCGAGACCAACATGTGATTCGTAGACTAGTGATTATCACGTCCCCCTTACGCGCAGCAGGTCCTGGGTTCAAGCCACAGCGAAAACAATTTTTTTAATTTTTAGAAATATGTGTTTGTGCCCGTTCTTTTCCCCATTTTTTGCAAACATGGTTGACCCTCGCTAGGGTCGGCGAATCACAGTTATGGTTGGCAAGCTAGGGTGGAGAAAGGTGGTGGGCAGGTAGATAACCTTAGTGCAAATGTCTCGAGACCAACAATGCGTCGGTGGTTCCTCCCCACCAACGTTCACATGCGTTGTTGTGATTTCTTCATGCTGTAGTTTGTGTCCATTCTTCCCCCCCCCCTCTTTGCACAATCCATGAGCAAGTCTGCGATGTATGCTACGCCGCGGGCCGTATCTGGTTGTACATAATACTTCAACTTCACCCACCAATACTTAGCTTAACAAATATCACCTAATCTACGGCTTAATTTTAATTTTATTATTAATTATGCCCTATTTTTAAGAAGTAAGTACATGTAAGTAGTAAGAGCAGTAATGAGAAAGTTAGAGATGATAAACTAGATTTGGACCACCTATACCAGTAATGGCGAACCTATGACAAGCGTGCCACAGTGGGAACGCAGAGACTCATAATACGAAAATATTACTTCCTTAATCAAACCAGTTACACAAATCTCCCATTTTTGGGTTTCATTATTGGCACTTTGCTATAAATAAATCGGCTTTGGTTGAATTTTGGGGACTTGGCCCCAAAAAGGTTCACAACCTTTGACTTACACTTTATAGTTATTCACAATTCACGTATTTAAATTTAAGTATTTTAAGGCTAGCTTAAGGAAATTTGGTACTTGTCTGTTATCCGACCACCCAGATTTTTAAAATTATTTTTAATTTTTGTATTAACTGTTGTAAATAATATACATATTATTTATAAGCCATACTAATACAGTATAAAATAAATTATACTTAATAAGATTGACTATATTCACTTTATTAATTTAACTATATTGAAATTTGACAAGAATGTGAACAACACTGGTTAAAAACAATCTAAACGATAAATGAAAGAAAGTTGCCATTAAAAAAAATGGGCTGCCTTTGGTATTATCAATTGTAATATAATATCACTATTTATTTTTTAAATTCGGCATGGCATGGATTACACTCACGAAACCGTTAATCACAGCATACATTTCGTTGATCCTATTACCGTTGCTATCACTTTCACCCAACTAATCCAGCGGCCATGGAAATCAGTAAAGGAGCCAAATAAACGCCACAACGGGACTCCGCGTCATATTATAGATAATTATATTAACATTTATTTATTAGTAATTTGTAAATTTTATTAGCCTAAGTTTCGCGGGGTTTCCAGCAGTTAATACCCCTAAAAGAAATTAAAAACTTTTTGGTGGTCGGATAACAGACAAGTACAGGAAATACTTGTAAATATTAAGACATAGAACTGCAATTATTGACTGAGTGGCTGCAAAAAATAAAATAGGTAATAATCAAGAAGTTTAAGTTTAGACGTAATCCAAGGCCAAGACAACAAATTACTTAGAAATTACTTAGAAATATCGAGAGTTTAGTTTTGAGTCATGGAACGGAACAAAGTCAAAGTAGGCTAAAAATGATATTTAACTAAGTCAACATTATTCAATGGTTTTTGTTTAGTTTAGGCTTAAGTTTTAATCTTACATTTAGTTTTAAACTTAGACTTAGGACTTTGACTAACAAGTAAGACAGTAAGACTAAGAGTACTAAGACTGTTATTAGTATTAGTATTAGTATTAGAATTTAATTAAATTAAGGAAAGCGTTATCCCCAGAATTCTGCGAATAATTTTCAATGTTATCCCCAGAATTCTGCGAATAACGTTGAACGTTATCCCCAGAATTCTGTAAATGACTCTCGACGTTGATGGGAGAATTCAGTGAACTATTCTCAAAGTTAATTTTGTGCATTATTTATCATTATATCATGTATATCAAGTAAATTCATATTGATTATAATAATTATATCTGACCTGAATAAGATAACAGTACCAGCCTTATTGTTTTTCATATTGATTTAAAAGTTTATATTTTATAATCTTTTCAGTCCACTGAGCTATTTTTATTTTATCTAGTTCACTGGTATATAAGTATAGGCCAATATATTTATCATACATATATTATATATGACATCATATATATGACCCGGTCGGAATAGTCAATTTTCGCCAAAAAAATATAATTCTATTTTAAACCTTTTGTTATCGCATAATATTTAAATGACTCACATTCATCCCACTGCGACACTACCTTGGTAGCGGCGCAATTGACATATACTGCCGATATTACTAACACTACTAGTACTACTAATAATAATAGTACTAATAGCTAATACCCTATCCTATACTATATTGCCTATTTTTATAGATAAATATATTGTCCTATATTCTCAAATAATATGTCATGAACTGTAAGCCTATATTACTATATTACTGCCAAACCGGCCTAAAGGAATTGGAGGCCCTTGGGTATAATAGTAATAGTACTAATAGCCTATCCTATAATATATATATATATATATATATATATATATATATTATATATATATATATATATATATATATTTTATATTTATTTATTTATTTAATTAAAAAGAAAATTTTTTTAAAAAAAGATCCCCCATCTAAAAATCAAACCCTATAAAAAAAAATAATTAATTTTAAAAAAATTTTTAAAAATCCACCATGCGAAAATCTAACCCAGTACCACAACGCCAACTGTCCTTGACTCTACCTCACGGCCACACAAAGACATGATGGGTAATTATCATTTTTAAGTATAGAGACCCTGGGCCTGGGTCCGAATAGAACAGAATTCTGGGGATAACCTTCAACGTTATTCGCAGAATTCTGGGGATAACCACTCCGTTAAATTAAAGAGTCTACTCTGCTTGGTTGTCTTACCAACTTGCTTAATTATAATACTAGAGTACTAGAAAACGAATACAATATGCAAAATAGCCTTAATTCTGTTTTAAAATTAAAGTTAAGTGAAAGTGGAAATATATATTTTAAGTTTATATTTAAGTACAAGTTTAAGTTTATTAAGTTTTTGTGTCCAGGGTCTATGTGACTAAAACTATAAATGTAAGACTAAAAACTATAGACTATGTCTTTAACTGAAATGTTACCTTATTTATTAATTTAATTGTTTATTTAGATTTCACACTTAGCATTTAGTTAGTAAAAGTAGAAGTTAAAAAAGTATTGATTGGGCCATTTTACTATCATTTTAGTTTTTTAATTTTAGTTTAGGTTTATGATTATAAATTTTACTAATTTTTAACCAATTTTACTTTATTTGAAAAGTGTTTAATTTCCACTTATAAAAAGGCACAACAATATATTTAAAGAAATACGAGTGTGATCAGTAAAAAAACATAATAACTCAAGGATATGTCATTTTATTTGTTACCTTTAGCATAGGTGGACAGATTTCATTAGTATCAATCTTTAACGTGGCACCGTAACCACAGAACACAACTTCCTACTTCCGTAATTGGATTTGCACATGCGCCATTAAAAACTTAATTAATATTAAAATAATTTAAAAACACTTTGATTTTATTCTTCATTATTTAAACTGAAAGAAAAAGCGGACTCAGTTGGGGAATATTTTTTATAATATAAAATTTGTTTACATCTTCAAATTAATTCTTCGTCATTTTTCCCCTATTTTGAAACTAAATTGAAACTAGTTTAACTGACTTAACTGAGGTTTTAGTTTACATACATTTATAAATTAAATTAATTAGAGATTCAAGGCTTGAATCAAGCATGCAAAAAAAAATTTAAAAATAAATGTAAAAATATGATTTTTAAAAACCACGTTTTTATATGTGGACTAAAAAGAAGAAAATAATTTAAAACTTCTAAGTTCAAGTACTTTCATTTAATATGACTATTTTATGACTAAAAACGTGGGGCGGGCGATTATGAGGTTTAACACATGCAGCTCACTCATTCTCTCACTTATACATCTCTCTTTTGCCTTCTAAATTATAAATCTTTAATTTTTATACCAAACACCCGCCCCACGTTTTTAGTCATATTAAATGAAAGTACTTGGGGCCGGCCATAAATGACGTCACGCACCTAGAGAGGGGGGGGGTCACACTTTTGTGACGATGCGTGACGAGGGGAGGGAGGGGGTTGCAGAAATGTGTCGTCACATCAAAAGGGTAACTTTAAATAAAACTTCCACTGAAATATTTGGTCGCTTACAATTTATTTAATGACTTTTTTTCCTTTTTTAAAAAAAATCAGTGCTTCTCAATGTACCGGTCGGTAGGCCATCAGACGCTGGTTGGCGTATGCCATCAGGACACGAACATTAAATCTAATTATAATCCTTAAGTTTGAGAATCCACAAGATAACATATGAAATTGTTACACTGTGTCGTTTGATGTTGACATCAAAGCATTTGTGATGTAACAGCAGTTCCGTTTGGTTCTCTCATGGCAGGAGTCGTAAAACTTTTTTGCCCGTTACCCCAAAATATATACGTTTATGTATGCGTTACAGGCTCTAGGTCCTGCTCACATGACTCGGGGATGGGGGGCGTCTTTAGCCCCCCCCCCTCCCCCCGAAAATGCTACTGGTTAGTTTTACAAGCATGACAAGTGTCTAAAAATGATCTGAATAGGATTATGTGTAGATATTTTAAGTCAAAACGACACGGAATATCCTTTTTCTTTAAAATGGGAGGGGGAGGGAATCTATTTGATATTATTAAAAACGTTTTAAGTTTGATATAATTGTTCGATTGGTTTTTGGTCAAACGCCCCTGGCCATTCTAGTCTTCTTGATCAGTGCTTCTCAAAGTGGTGGTCCGCGGACAGGTGCCTGTCCGTGGGTCATCCGCTGCCGGTCCGCAGATGTTCTCAAAAAAAGGACAGAAAAAATTTTCAGTGCAGGGAAAATAGTGCACCGGTTCCTGGTGCAATGGAAATAATTCCTGCTGGTTCGCAATACTAAAAAGTTTGAGAAGTACTGTTCTAGATATAAGTATTCATTAACTTTATTGAATGCACCTAATTCTTTACATCGCAATTCGAGAGGAGCACAAAACAACTTTTCTTCTTAGCTCAGTTTTTAAGGATTTAATTTTAAATATCACAGAAATGATAAGTGATAAAGACAAGTCATGTGGATTAAGATTATTGTCACTCGTGTCAATATAAATGAAAGTAGGGTATATTTAGGTGTCTTCATATAGTGCGTAGGTAAAAAATCTACATAGTTGTCAAATTTTTAAAAAATGCATTTTCTGGAAGGAACTGGTTTGATAATGGGCATATGTTCCAAGCGTATATGTACACATGACGTATTTTAATATATCTAGCGGATTGTAGTGGATGTTATATGTCCCAAAAGAGTCTGCATTACCCCCAAGAATTCCCTTTTGACCCCAGTTCAGGTTATTTACCTGTGTTCGCCGACATTTTTCTTACGGGATGCCCGTCAGTCAATTGAGGGATTTAAAAAAAAATACATTTTAAAAATGTTATTTTTAAATAACTTGTGATGAAAAGGGGGGGGTAAAAAATCGGCAAAAATCTCGCCTGACGTCATTTATAGACGGCCCCCTTGAACATAGAAGTTTTAAATTATTTTCTTCTTTTTAGTCCACTTATAAAAAAGTGGTATTTAAAAATCATATATATACGTATATTTATTTTACTCTTTTTAGTCTATGGGTAAAATCATAGAGTATATATTACTTTTATTGTACATAAGAAAATTCATTAAATACAAAATTGCCTACATGGTTTCCATATTTTATGGAGTGTCAGGTCTAACCGTATGGAAGTGAGGCATTTTAGACCCAACACAAACAAACACAAATATATGGACAAAAACCAACGCTTATCAATTGAAACACTACACTAATTCATATTCAGACTGCTTTCTTATTCAATTTTCTTCAATGATTTAACTCCCCTTTTAAAAATATTTTTTTTAACCTCTATTTATTTTACCAAACACCTCATAAGCGCCGCCCAACGTGAGGTCACGGGGTTAACTGAGTTGGCACGTGAACAAAAATAGCAGACGGATAATACATTGACTTATATATAGATAAACTAAAAAGTTCAATAATTTAATAACGGTTAGTCAATGATCACATAGAAAGACTGATTAGTGAACTAAGACAAATATCGGATACCCCCTCCCCCCAAATTACGTCACATATTCGAACAATTTTTTAAATCCCTTATATTAACTTCACCGGCGTCTCTCTCTGTCTTGGGCGGGCGGAAAAACAGAAGTCAAAAATGACCCACTTCCCATGATCCGATCGAACTGAAATTTGGCACACGGACCCGTCTAACCTAACAATGCATCGTATCAAAATTTCGGATCGATCGAACGTACCGTAATTAAATTAATGCATTTTTTAGTTTATCCTTATATGAGGTATGTAATTTTAATTCACGGTTTGTTATTGTTTTTTTTCCACGTGAAAGTTTGAGCTGACGCATTGAGGCGACCCAACGAAGCGACGGTGCGCTTTTGTTTACATTTTACGTGTCACTCTGAGCTCGGTCAAGCGAATCGGTGACCAGACTTTTCCCCTCTCCCCCTCCCACCCACCCCTCCCCCCCTAGGGTTATGAAGCAAACTTGAGTTAAGACAGATTCAGTCTGTAAATGTTTGAAAATAATCAATACTGTTAGTTATGTCTCATATATAAGGGATTTATAGTCAAAAACTTTGTTTTTACGGGTTTGTTTGATTAATTAACAAAATAATTAAAATTTAATACGAAGTGTCTACGGACACCGCGGCGGTGCACCCAGCTAAACCATCGTCCTTGGCCTGCTTACACCGCCGCGGTGTACCTAGTTAAACCATTGGCTTTGGCCTAGGTACACCGCGGCTAAAAATTGAGACGATTTCACTATGTTTAGGCTAAAAGTGTGTAATCCCTATGCTAATAAACAGTAGACCTTAAACAATCAATGTATTTATGCAATTTTTAATGATTACTGAATCAGTACTGAATATTTAAAAAAACTATTTTGGTCACCATTCCAGGATAATTAGTTATAAGTTTTAAAAACCAACTATATCATGAGCAGTTCCAGACGAATGGTAAAGCGCAGTGAAGTAGTAGTTACGTTGGTGGTGTCGGGATCGAATCTCGGTGATGGAATTTAAAAAATATAAATTATTATCATTTTTATTTTAAAACCACAATGAGGGTGCTCGCAAAATTGTTTTATATTACCTGCAAATCCAAGTATCAATGAAGCATTCACCAAAAAAAAGGCCTGTCTTATCTTTTGTGTTACAGACTCTCCTTCTATTTCTACACAATCTTGCGCCGATGCATGCTTTAATATTTAATGAATTTATGTTAAGTAGAGTTTTAAATTTAAAAAAATTGATTGTGCGTTGGATTTCGTAGATAGTTTAGGCGAGCCATACCCAAATTCAAGACGGGAACGAAAATCGTTATGAGTTTGTTCTTGCATAATGCTACGGAAAGGTGTTTCTATCACCATCGCTATGAGTATGACCCCTATGTTTAACAAAAGGATTGTATTAGTATTAGAGTAACTGTTTGCCGCGGGACGCGGTGGTCGAGTGGCAGCGCACTGGACTGTCGTACCGATGGCCACGAGTTCGAATCCGTGTGAAGGCAAGGGTTTGTTCCCGGTGCCTAGGGAGTCCCTGAGTCACCCCGCTCCGAATCTCTTCTCTTATGCCTTTCTACCCCGTCTGGGGCATAGGCCGTCTACAAGAACTTTCCACTCCTCTCGGTCCTGTGCTTTCCTCTCCAATTGCTTCCAGGTGTATCCCATATTTTGCATGTCAGCCTCTAGCTCGCGTCTCCATGTATTTTTTGGCCTTCCTCTCTTTCTCTTTCCCTGTGGGTTCCATGTTAGGCATTGTCTGGTGGTGCTACCTGGGGGTTTTCGGAGCGTATGTCCTATCCATCTCCACCTCTTTTTTATGATGTCTTCATCAATAGGCACCTGGTGTGTCCTTTCTAGTAACTCTTTGTTATTTATAGTATTTGGCCATTTGATTTTCAGGATCTTTCGAAGGCATGTGTTTATGAATGTCTGCACTTTCTGCGTAAGGCTCGCTGTTGTTTTCCAAGTTTCTGCACCATATAGGAGGACTGTTTTGACATTTGTATTAAAGATTTTGACTTTGGTCTGCAGTTTCAACTCCTTCGACTCCCATATTTTCTTTAATAATACAAATGCTGATCTAGCTTTTCCAATCCTAGCCCTTACATCTGCATCGGATCCGCCATTTATGTCTATGGTGCTGCCTAGGTATGTGAAGGACTCCACTTCTTCCAGTGCCTTTCCTGCCAGATGGACATGCTCATGGTTGGATGGATTTATCTTCATGATTTTTGTTTTACTTTTATTTATGTTGAGGCCAAGCTGTGCCGAAAAGGTGGCTACGTCTTTTGTCTTTTCCTGCATTTGTTGCTGGTTGTGGGACAGAAGTGCAATGTCGTCCGCGAAGTCTAAATCATTCAATTGTTCCCAGAGTGTCCACTGTATCCCATTCCTCTTTTTGTCTGTGGATTTTTCCATTATCCAGTCAATGGCAAGGATGAATAGTAAAGGGGACAAGAGGCATCCTTGTCTGACTCCTGTTTCGACTGTAAAGGAGTCTGTGAGTCTACCTTCGTGGACCACCCTGCATGTCATTTCTTCATAAGAGCTCTGAATGATCCTCACTAGTTTCCCTGGTACTCCATAGTGTCGGAGAAGTTTCCACAAGGTTTGTCTGTCCAGGCTATCAAAGGCCTTTTCATAGTCTATAAAATTTATATATAGAGAGGAGTTCCATTCGATGGACTGTTCTACGATGATTCTCAGTGTTGCTATTTGATCTGTGCAGGATCTGTTTTGGCGGAAGCCGGCCTGTTGATCTCGTAGCTGCATGTCGACCTTGTCTTTCATTCTGTTCAAAATAATTCTGTTAAAAACCTTTCCTGGTACAGATAGCAGTGTAATTCCTCTGTAATTTGCACAGTTGCTGAGATCCCCTTTCTTTGGGATCTTGATGAGGTATCCTTCTTTCCAATCTTTTGGGACTCTCTCTTCTTCCCATATCTTCTCAAACAGAGGGTGCAGCATGTTGACTATTGTGTTTATGTCCGCTCTCATCATCTCTGCTGTGATGTTGTCCGGTCCCGGTGATTTCCCTAGTTTGAGCTGCTTGATGGCCAGGGCTATTTCTTCCTTATTTGGTGCGCCTTCTTCTATTTGTAGGTCTTCATTTGCTGGTTGTATGTCTGGCGTGTCTGTGGGTGGGGGCCTGTTTAATAGTTCCTTAAAGTATTCCATCCATCTTTTTTGTTGCTCTTTCTTTTCTGTTATAGATCTCCCTTCTCTATCTTTGACAGGTCTCTCCGGCCTTTTGTATCTCCCTGACAGTTTTCTTGTTATGTCGTAGAGCTCTTTCAAGTTGCCCTTCCTGGCTGCTTCTTCTGCTTTGGATGCTAGGCCATCTATGTGGGCATTTTTATCTTTTTTAATGCTGTTTTTTACCTTTTGGTTTACTTCTTTATATCTCTCTTGCGCTTTCGTTTTCTCAGCCCTGGTGCGGCTGCTGTTAACTATATTTTTCATTTCTTTTCTCTCTTTTATTTTTTGCAGTGTGTTTATTGAGAGCCAGTCTTTTTGTTTCTGTTTCACTGATCCTAAGACTTCTAGGCAGGTGGATGTTACAGACGTCTTTATACTTTGCCACATATGTTCTACTTGGTCATCTTCTGTTTGGTCTTCTGTTTGATCTTCTAGCACTTGGAACTTATTCCTCAAGGTGGCACTAAATTCTTCCCTTTTCTGATCATTTGCCAGAAGTGCTACATTGAATTTGGTTCGCTTCGCAGTTGGCTGTTCCCAGTCTTTCTTTAGCTTTAATTTAAGTCTTGCACAGACCAGATGGTGATCGGATGCTACATCTGCTCCTCTTTTTGCTCGTACATCTTGTAGAGACTTTCTAAATTTTTTGCTAATGCATATGTGGTCTATTTGGTTTTGCGTTTTGTTGTCTGGGGATACCCATGTTATCTTGTGAATGTTTTTATGTTGAAATTCGCTTCCACCAATAACAAGCTCGTTTGTTGCGCAGAAGTCCGCTAGTCTTTCTCCGTTCTCATTTCTCTCTCCTATACCGTGGCGTCCCATGGTTTCCTCATACCCACTGTTGTCTTTTCCAATTTTGGCGTTAAGGTCTCCCATTAGGATGTTCAGGTCTCTATTTGGGAATTTTTCTATTAGTGCTTGTAGTCTATTGTAGAATGTTTCTTTCTCTTCTTCTTTGCTGTCGTTGGTGGGTGCATAACACTGTATTATGTTCATCTTTATTTTCTTTTTCTTGGTTCGGAAGGTTGCTGTTATTATCCTTGGTCCATGTGCTTCCCATCCAATTAATGCTTCCTGTGCCTTCCTTGACAGCATCAAAGCGACTCCTTGCGTGTGCGGAGCATCTTCCTCCTCATGCCCCGAGTACATTAGCATTTCTCCAGAGGCCAAAGTTATTTGCCCAGCTTGTATCCATCTTGTTTCGCAGATACCAAGCAGTGTAAGTTTGTAGGATCTCATTTCTGCTGCCACCTGCGCTGCTTTCCCTGCTTCATACATGGTTCTGACGTTCCACGTGCCTATATTTGTTTCCTTAGAAAGGAGGGTCTTCGGCTTTGAGGCTTCCAGTATAGCCTGGGTTTGGCCACAAGGCTTCATAGCTCTTCTTGGAGAAGAAGAGTCCTCTCTTCTCAGGACTGAAATTTGTTTGTTTTTTCTTGTTGACGTTTCTGTAGCAATTTGTTTTTACGGGTGAGGTCGCTGGCCTCACGCCAACCCTCCTCCTTTTGCACCCGGGCTTGGGACCGGCCTTGGCGGAGTTCCGCTCCGAATGGGTACCTAAAATAGTTAGGCGGCTGGGTAATGCGTGGAACCCACAAAGCCGTGTGAATGCTGCATCACTTGCCAACAGATCATCTGTCATGGTCTGTGGACGCAACTATCTTCTGCATAGAAGGAGCGTCTGTATAGATAAGATAAGATAAGAAGATAAGATTGTCTCATTAACTAGCTAACTTTAAAAAAAAAGTAGAGAACACGTTGTTTTCCACCCGACCCCTCCCCCATTATAATAATATAGTATAGGTAAATACCCCCCCCCCTCACACACACACACCAAAAGAAAAGACAAATTAATTTCAATTTTTATTTTTAAAATGTATATTCATTCAAAGATATTAATAATTACATAATATTCAAATGTTATACTTATACGTAAGGGGCCAAAAAAAGTGATTTTAATTTGTTTCATTTACAAATAGATTTGTTGTTTTTTTGGCGCAACAGCTCTGTGACGTCATATTGAAAAAAAATGGGGGGGGGGCAAAGTTTGTGTGACGAGGGGGTGAAAAATCGTCAAAAATCGCGTGATGGTGATGTTATTTTAAGACATTTTTTCACTGGACTGACAAATAAGATAGCCTACACGCACAGGTAGACTAGTATTTAATTTTAACTTTAAAATGTATTTGTTAAAATTATACTTGATAATTATGTCAGTTTCCACAGCCTGAAAGAGAAATAGTGGAGTTCCTCGTTGCCGTTGAATGAAGAAAGATAGGGGGAGGGGGGATAATGAAGAGTCGAAGATGGTAGAGTATCATTTTGTAGAAAAATAAATTTTGCGTCGAATGGAAATTTTATAATCCCCTTTTAAATCTAAATAGTTTTGAAATTTGAGTATTTGCAAGCAATACCAGAGTGGTGGCAATGGTGAAAACGCTAAGGGGCTGTCCATTAATTATGTCAACAAATTATTGGCGATTTTTACCTCCCCCCTCCTCCTTGTCAACAACTTGTGAAACTTCCATAGTCATAGACACCCCTTAAAAAATTACGTCAACATTTGATTACCCCCCCCCCACCCCCCACCAAAAACTATAATAACATAAATAAAATGTAACAATATATATATTTTTTTTAAAATTGACTAGCTTACAACTTTTAGCTAATGCGTAATTTATTCACATCTATGCTTAATTATGGGTAAGGTATCATTTTCTATTAACTTTTATTTATATATCTATTTTTAACCGCGGTGTACCTAGCCCCGACGCAATGGTTTGGCTAGGTTCACTGCCGCGGTGTACGCAGGCCTATAGCTAGGTCCACCGCCGCGGTGTACGTAGTGCCGGCCAATTTAATATAAAACACCTTGGCGTCACACATTGCTGGACCCCCCCCTCCCCCTGTCACACTTTCTTACCCCCTCCCTCACTCTGGGGCGTGACGTATTTTATGGACGGCCCCTTGTGAAACAGAGGCTGAGAAAAACGTGTGGTCTGACTGAGCAAGGGCAAAATAATTCACTGCAGCCGAACAGCTCTCCACAGCAATACACAACAACCAAATTTAGGATGTGGGCAACACACGGCAACCAACCCGATAAATTATTATCTCTTTAAATTTATCTTGAATGTCAGAATAAATGCCCCACATATTGCTACAAGGCATTATCGTTAGATTGTTACTAGCAATTTGCGATATGTATGCCATGAAATAAATGAGCCAATGAGCCGAAGACAGAAAAGTTGTTCATAGGGCTGTTAATTGGAATAAGAAACCGCACTACTGCCAATACTACAGTTCTATTTTTAAGAACGTAGCAAATAACAATTTAGAGTAGGATGATCCTAATGACTGAGGTCAGGAGTTGAATGCATAGATTTACAGGGCTCAGTCTATCCTCTGGGCCCCTTAAAATTAGAAGTTTTATTTAAATTGTGAAGTTTGTAAATGCATCCATAAATGGTCCATTCATACAAACTACGTAAATAATAAAATAAAAAAATATCTGAGGATCTTTTGTTGCACCTCAGGTCTGTTTATACCTTATCCTAAATTGCCCTACAACATATAGCTGGGGGGATTATCCTAAATTGCCCAACAACATATAGCTGGGGGGGATTATCCTAAATTGCCCTACAACATATAGCTGGGGGGAATGAAAATAAAATTGTTGTGACAAAAATATATTCATTATTTTGTCAGTATCTAATTTTACAATGGATATAACTTTTCAGTTATATTCAAAACGAGTACAAAATTGTGGCACTTGGTAAAAAAAAGCTTCTCAATTTAATTCTCTTTCATCATTGTTGCTCTTGGTGATTAGGAATTTGTAGAGATCTAATTATGGAAGGCCTTCTTTATTTAAGCAAAACCGTTATTCTTTTATTTTAATTTTATTTTTTAAATTAAAAATTAAAATAAATAAAATAAAAAAAACAAAACAATATCCAGTCCATCTCGTCTCCTTCTCCATCACCAGACTACCTCGTCTCTCCCGACGGCCATCTCCGGATCCCCACGCCCACGCCTCCGTCGGCGGGCCGAGCATCTTCACCATGTCCGGACCATTTCATCCCTTCCATCTCATTTCCATAATCCATACCACCCAGAGGCGTAACTGGGTTTTTGAAGCCCTTGGCAAATTTATTTTTGGCACCCGTTATTTAAATAAAAATTAAAAAATTAGAGATTTAGCGGCGCCCCTTTTAACTGGCGCAGGCCGGCGCCCTTGGCAACAGCCACAATGCCAAGCCGTTGTTACGCCACTGATACCACCACCTCACTTCGGACATTTTTTCCTACACGACAATCTCCTGGACTGCACATCAACGTCTTTATCTCCAGAGCCCATTTTAGTCTCCTTCTACATCTCCGGAGCCCCTGGTCTCCGTCTTCATCGCCGAGTCAACTCATCTCAATCTCGTCTGTTACAATTTTCAGACTACCTATAGGGCCACTTTGGGTTGTCAGACCGGCTGGCTAGGTGTTAAAACAAATTTGTTTGTTGTTACGTGATCTTCAGATATTTCTGAATGTCAGAAACATTATCTTATTTCCATTTTCCGAATAAGAATGTGGTTCTTCCTTGAAGTACCATCTCAAATGTGAATATCTTTATCTTAGGGCTGTTAACGATTAATTTAAATTTGATCGTTAACTTTTGAAAAATTAACGATTAATTAATAGTTAATTTCGATTAAAGCCAAAAATTAAAATTTATGATGCAATAAGTAACATTTTTAAACGTTCTTGTTGAAAATCTAAATAACACTGGCATGTCTCCTTTATATGTCATCTGTTAACCAACTACGCAAAAAGACAAGTGTGTTGACATTATTTGGTTCAAGTGATGAGGAAATTTATTATTTATCGGCCGCTATTTTTTATTATTTTTATTTTACTTTTTGACTTCCAATAATTTTTAAGTGATGGGTCGATTAATCGTTTATTTTTGGTCATTTAATTTAAGTTTTATCATTAAGTCACTTTGCATGTTTGTTGCTTTTTTAAAACACCGTCCCACCAAGTGACTGTTAAACAAATCCAACAATTTTCCCGTAAAAGATTCGACATCTCCCCCCTTGTTATTAAAATTAAAAGTATTATTAGTTAATAATTTGCGTTCTGGCCATTACTTGATTACTTGCCAAAATAAAACACTTCAAACTTCCTTAACTTGATATGCGCATGAGTAGGCTAAAAATATCGTCATAACGGAAATCGAAAAACGAAACAAGAAATACAAATGACCCATGCTTTTTGTCCTTAAGCATTTCATCACTATTAAAAATATTAACGTTTAGAATTGAATTATATATAATATATTACAATGTCGTATTGTACACAAGAGGGTAAGAGCTTAATTAACAAAAATTAGCAGATTATTTTTTAACTTACAAATTTAATACTACACTAGAATAGACCTAGTCCTAGCGGTCCGGTAGTTTAATACTAATTTAAACTAATTACTGACTAAGTAACACTAAGTGATAGTGTAGTGTAGCTGCGCGCTAGCTAGCGGTCTAGCCCTGCGGCCCTAGCCTAGTCCCCTAGTTACTAGCGGTTAGTTTATTCTCTCTCACAGGTCTGCGAGTCATTCTGGTATCTCTACTCTACTGGTATTTTAATTTTATTAGGCCCTATATTTAAATTACTACGAAGTAGAATTTATATGTTTTTTTTTAAAATTATAAACCAGAGTAATTCTTCACTGAGTTACTGAGTAGGCTAACTATAGTATAGACTATAGTTATAGACACATGACATAGACATAGTAAAATTATAATTTTTGAGACTCATTAAAGACGTCTAAGACTACTATTATAATTATATATTAATATTATATAGGCATAGGCCTAGTCTAATAATTCTAAAATAGTCTATTCTATAGTCTATAGGCTAGACTTACAGTTAAAATTAAATATCATTTTTCTGTTCATTTTTTAACTTTCTTCATACCCTTGTGCCTTGTGCCCTTTTAACTGTTGCAGACAACTGAAAAACTTTTAAGGAAGGTCCCATGCCCATATACACTATTACTATAATAATACACAACCCCCTTGCCCTTACTTTGACTTTGTCATTTGTTGCTATGACAATTACTAATAGTATAGACCAGTGGTTCCCAAAGTGGTCCGTACGGACCCCCAGGGGTCCGCGGTACCTTTCAGGGGGTACGTGGAAAACTAATATTGATTTGGGGGTCCCTGAACAACGTGAGGGGGTCCGCGCAAGGTTTAATATAAAACAATACAACTGTGATCAATTTTTATTATTATGGCAAATAAAATAAATAATAAATATAATAGTATTTTTTTTCAACTAGTTAAATACGATGTTAGGTGCTATCAGTCGTGGAGTACAATGTTGTTTTACCTAGAAAAGGTAGTAGAACTGAGGTAATTTCCACAGCTATAACCAATCAAAATACTTGGTCTATTGAAAGGTTAAGCTTGATGCGTAAAAAATGCGGAATTCCAATAAGTAGGTCAGAAAAATAAAAGTTCTTGACTTGAATCTACGAGGGTTGCAATGTAGGGTATTTTTCGATGTGTCTGGAAATTATATTTATCTAAATTGTATCCTATCATCAAAATTATTTTCAATAGTGCTTTACTGTAGCACGCCTTTGAAAACGTTAATAATTATTAACACTGGTTTGTAACAACATATAAGAGAAAGAGTGAGTCCAGGGCTGGATTTAGACTTGATGGGACCTAGGCTATTTGAGATATGGGAGCTATGGCGGATTAAGGGGGGGGGCTGAACGGGCTAATGATTAGGGGCCCCCAAATTTAGTATATTTTATAAGAAAGATGGACAAATGTTATTGCATGAATTCCTGAAAATATCATAAATTAAATAAATTAATTTAAAAAAACTGATTTTATAGGCTCACTAAGAGAAAATATTAAAGATTATTGTTTATATTTTTAAACTTCACTTTTCATCAGGCTCGTGTGGTCTTGAGGTAGAAAGTCGCCCTGCTGTGCAAGCGGTCACGCGATCGATTCCCGGCGGGGGCATACATTTTAAAAAAAAATTCTATTTTTTACATTCAATATTAGGATACCGACAAACAGTTATTTCTTCGTATTCCATTTTTTCATGAATAATCTTTTTGGATGGGAAGGCCGATCCCGTAGTACAGACAAAGTATGTTAAAGGAACCGATGAACTATTTAGTTACAAGTTACAGTCTTATATTAGCTGCTAGCAATCATTTTATTTAAAGGGACGCTGGCTGGATAGGGCCCAGTTTGAATTGCAGCCAGGGGCCCCTTGCAGTCTTAATCCGCCCCTGTATGTGAGCCTTGGACTATTTGAGATATGGGGGCCCTTTGGAAGTCCAGATATTCTATGTCAGTGATATGAAAAAAAATTCGGGGGCCTCCAAAAAGGTGGGGGGGGCCCTAAGCTATAGCTTGATTAGCAAATAGGTAAATCCAGCACTGAGTGAGACAACAAAACAGTGTTGTTGAATATTTGAAGTATGGCTAAATGTTTGGAAACAGATTCGAAATGTGTAACGTTATTTTCTGAATTAAAAAGATTTTTGAAGTTAAAGCAATACCCTTGACTTTCTGGCAAACTTAAAACAACCTGTAACAAATTAATTTTCAGTACATTGTGTCATTCATCGACATCATTTATGAATTATTCAAAAAAAATCTTAGTGAAAGTTTGCATGGATCACTAGATTATGTCATTAGTGCACTTAATAAAATTAAAAGGAATGCCTTGAATGAGAGATTATTTACTCAACATTGTTTGGACAATGAAGAAGACTATAATCGTTAACTTATTGGCACAAAAGTACGTTGATTATCAACAAGTACGTTTTTAATTCGAGTCTATGCTCTCTTTGATTCAACGTTGGAATTCCTGGAAAACAAAGACAATGATTTGCGACACAATTAAATTTAAAAAATGACATGTCCTTTATGAATGATTTATTTACCAACTTTAACGAAACTAATTTGAAACTACAAAGTAACCAATTAACTGTAATCAAAACTGAAAGCGTAATATCTGCGTTTGTTTCCAAATCTTTCAAAATTGCAAAGTAGAGATAAAGATTTGCTGGCTTACTGTCAAAACTTAACAGCTCTTCATGCAGAACTGAACCAAAGATTTGAAGGTATTCTTCACTTGGATATTCCCGACTGGCTGTTGAACCCTTTTGCGCGTGGACAAACTCAGATCCCAAACACAGATGAATCCATACTAATACAGAAGCAGTGTATTGAAATGAAGAACTTGACCCAATGTTTGAACTAGGATACCACAAATTCTGGTACAGAATTAGATACCAATTTTTATATCTTGCATTATGGGTTATTGTACAGAAGTTGTTGACTGCTTCCCCGTCTTCCTATTTGGTAGAACAAAGATTCAGTGCCGTTATTAACCTCATCATAAAAACAACAGAAACCGACTAGAAATTGGTCCTCGTGGGGATTTACGGTTGTTACACAAAAACATTGAGTCGGTCGTAAATACACTCATAAAATCACATCACTTTAATCAAAGTTATTGTTTTCAATTTTATTTTAAACAAAAATTTATAATTTCAATAAATACTTCTTCAACCAAATGTTGATTTTTTGGGTTTGGAATTTTTGTACTATGCATTAATGTAGTTTTTTCACATGGGGGTCCGTGGGAGAAGTTTTGACTATAAAAGGGGTCTGTGGGTAAAATAAGTTTGGGAACCACTGGTATAGACCATCTATTAGATGGTGGATGGATAAACTCAACACTTGGGCTTGGGCTAAATAAATTGGGGATGGGAAAGGCAGAAATTTTAACTAATTAGTTTAGTCATAAAGTTCAGTGATAACTAATAACGGAAAAAGATTCCTATTTTTAAAAAAAACAACGTTTACTTTGAAATATATTTATGAATTAAATTATTAAATTCTAATATCTTTAGATTAAATCAAAGTAGATAAAGCAAATAGCAACTATAAATCACTTTCTATTAATTGGCATACCGAAAATTAAATGTTAAAACTCTGTCACAAGAGTTACACTTAAAAATTAAGCTTCCAAATAATGAAACTATTTCTGCAAACAATGATAATGTTCACAAATGACGAATAAATTTTGCATCCTTAAATTAATGAAAATGGTTTGTAGTGAAATTTCCACTCAAATCCATCTGCTAAATTTCCTCCACATACTGCAATTTTAGATGATCAGAGATATGCACAAAATTGAATTTATAAAGCCCCCCCCGTGCTGGCTGATTTCATCACTCTTTTTCCAATTCGTTGTACCATATTTAACCATCTTAAAAAAAATTTGGGGAGAGGAGACCTGTCCCCTAATTTCAACAATTTTATTTCTAATAATTGATGATAGTTTCCCCCTCCAACTATTACTCAGATTATCAGTTGCAATTATTCAAAATTTTAAAAACTGTGACTATACTGAAGAGAAAATAATATACAGTCGGACCATGCTAAGTCGAACTCTGAAAGGTCAAATACCTTACCATATGGAATTAATTGTTAGGTCCCGGCCAAATTCTATAAGACTAATGTATTTTAGATCTCCTTAACTCGAAGATTTTGGGGCTTCCAACCTCCCTTAGTCGAATTTTCCAAGGCGTTTTGGTTATTATTCTGGGGGTGACATTTCAGAACACGTGTTCTGTAGAGCCACGTAAATGTCAATTTTGAGACCAAAAATGACCTAGACAAGAAAAAGGGGTGGCTGGAAGATGGGTAACTAATCTGTGTCCCTTTGGTGCATGCTGCGACTCTTTTTAAAAAGAAAAATCTTACTCCCCCCCCCCATCCCACTGTGGGGGGAGGGGCTTTCTCAGTGGTTTGGTTATGTCGAAGCCAAGTTGGCTTCCTTTCATATGAAACATCAGACTGCGTCTCTCTTTCCTGTCAAGCCTTCTCGTCGGGATGGCTGTCTTCTATATCAACATTGTCCTTGATTAATCTGGGCCTATTACGCCATTTTCCCTAACTCGAAAACTCAGTAAGTCGAATTTTTTTTGGGTCCCTTTAAGATCGACTTAGAGAGGTCCGACTGTATAGCTTATTTAACCCTTTTGAGATGATGGGTTGGGGCACTCTCACTCTATCGGCCCCAGTATGGCTGGAAAAGAAGACAAAATGCAGACCTATCCGCACACTAATACAACCTTTGTGATTGGCTGGTCAATCATGAATCATTGTACCACTTAGGCCTCATCAGATTGTTTCTCCCATTTCAGCCTCCTCTGGACATTGTAATGTTTTTTTCTGTCAAATATAAATTGCAAACTATTTGTAAAGGCAAATGCATATTACATTTATTTGTATTGGAAACTATTTTTTTAAACTGTTTGCAGTGACACTTTCTAGAAACCTTCTCTTTAATAACAATGATTGACTATACACATTAGTATTAGTTAAGGTACGCACTTGGATATTAACCTGAAAATTGCTTCAAAAATTTGTTTCGTAATTTCGTGAACAAAATGCGACCTCCACCATTTAAATTTACAGAAAACAAACTGCATACAAAAATAATTTGTATTCAACATGTCAATTATGCCATATTCAATTTCATGGTTTTGCTTTTAGATTATTATATTCAATTAAGATTTGAATTGATGTTAAAATTATTTTGAAAATATAGTTTCATTAGCTTTAAAAGTAGGTGTTTAGTTTTCACATGTGTATTAACTTTATTAACTGAAATTATAAAGCTTTTAAATCGTATTAAAAATGTAAAATAAATGACATTCTAAGCTGTTTCTAAATTTAGGTGGCCCACAGATCCTCAAAATTGTCATTTTGAATGAAATTGACAAATATGATTTATTAACTTCATGTTGTCTAAAATAGACTTCACCATTTTCTTAGTGTGTGTTTTGTGCGAAATACATTCTGTTTTTATATATTCATTAAAAATCCTAGTTGATATACATTATATAGCTGTAAAAAAATGTATAAAACTTGGTAAACCCTACTTATTGTTATGCATATTTAAAATTGTTTTGTATCCAAACAGGTAAGGACCAAATTATATTTGCCACTAAAGAAGATTTAGGTGAGCCAAGCTCTGCAATCATCAACCTCGAAGAAGATGAGGAAGATCATCAGCCTGGTAAAGTAGTATTTGTCTCACAATTAGCACACACGTACCACTACCACTCATTACTAGTAGCAATAAAAAGCACTTATACAATTAAGTTTTTATAATTAACTAGACACCCCGCAGCGTAGCATACGCCGCAGTCTTACTCATGGAGAGTGCAAAGAAAGTAGAGAAAGAATGGACACAAACTACAGCACGAAGAAATCAAAACAACGCGAATGAACATCGGTTAATAAATTATGAGGCTGGTAACAACAACCTCAGTGTGCATGTCTTTACGTTTACTCGCTATTTTTTAATTACTTAGTGCTGCTTTTTGTATCTGTACTCTCACACCCCCCCCCCTCCCCAACCGTTCTTTGCACTGTCTATGATGAGCCAGTCTGCGGCGTATGCTACGCTGTGGGTCTTCTTTTCATTCACTCAGAGTCGTTTGCCCAAACCCACCCCATTTTGACAACTGTGTCTTTCAGGAAGTCTTCACCCGTCACTAAATCATTTAGTATGCTACGCTGCGGGTCAGCTAGTCTTGGTAATAAAGGGGTAAAAGAACGGGCACAAACAGACATTTTTTAAAAAAATTTTTCGCTGGGGTTTGAACCCAGGACCTTCCTCGTATAAGGCAGACGTGATAACCAGTACAATACGAATCTCACGTTAGTCTGTGAAGGAACAATGCAAGTGAAATGCAAGGACCATTTTTGTTCTCGATACATTGGTCGACCCCAGCGAGGGTCATTCGTCATGCTCAGTTGCACATACTTGCGTCGTGGTGTCTTGCATGGTCCCATGAAGAGAATTATATATATAGATAAATTAATACTCAAAAAGTTAAAAATTAACTCATAATCTTGTACTAAATTTAAGCATCAAAGAGAGGATTAACTCAATAGCTCCTGAAGGGCTACTTCCGAATCTATTTCATATTCCGGACAAAAGGGAAGCATCTTCGTTAAGTTTTTGAATCCATTAGAAAAATGCTTTTATTTTCTAAAGATATTCGTTTATCTTTAAAAATAAAATGCTAAATGCATCAAGAAATGAAATAAGATTAATAATAAGATAACATGCACTGCGAAATAATAACGATTAAAGTCAGATAACGCGATTTTCGGCACCTTGGGAGAATACATACGCCATATACACGGGTCAAACTAATTCACGAATGGATCGAAAGTGAAAGAAGATAAAAACATCCTGTAATTTTTATTGAAATCTCGTAGAATCACACAATAGCCGGAAGTCTCGAGGAAAGCGAAATTTCGTGCTATTTTTAACTAAAAATACTAGAGTGCGTCGCTAGGCGAACAGACGCATTTGGGCGCATCCCTACCGACCCTTATAAGGACGCATTTAGTCGCATCAGGAGCTAATGAGTTAAACAACCGGTTATCTCTTCCCCACCCCATTTTCAAACCCCACAAAAAAAAATGGAATTTAATTCATATTTAAAATGATTGTTGCTATTGTGTTTTGAGTGTTACCCCCTTTCACATTTATCCACTGAACTTTTTTGTTTGCAGGTCTTATCCTGCCCAATGGTGATATCAACTGGGAGTGCCCGTGTTTAGGCGGCATGGCCAGCGGTCCCTGTGGTTTTGAGTTCCGAGAGGCATTCTCCTGCTTCCACTACAGTAAAGCCGAACCAAAAGGCTCTGATTGTTATGAAGCCTTTCTCACAATGCAAGATTGCATGAGTCATTTCCCTGCACTTTATCCCCCAGCCAAGGCATCCCCAGATGACCTGAGCAATCCGTCACAGGATGGATTAGGACTTGTAGAAATTCAAGGAGAGATGGATTCTACTACCATACAACAAGAGAAAGATTCAGGGAGCTCTCGTGTTGAATCATGATGGTCATAATTTCTAGTTTGGATCATGTTTACATATTGTGCTTTAATGACCCAACGAGAACATGTTATCCCAATTGAGGTTGTTTTTTTACCTAATTGGTCACTCTTGTGCCAGAGTGGGGCATTCTAGCATGTAAAAACAGAACTGCACACAGACCATGGTGGAGATAAGTCAGTCTGTCACACGTTTATTTCAAACTGAAGATCAAATGTTTTTTTTTAAAAATGTATAGCGGATTTAGACTTTTAGAAATGATATAAAATGCAAATTATTCTTAAAGTGCTGTTCCTTTTGTTTCAATTCAAGAAAATTTCTACTTTGAATTTATATATGAATATGTAAATAGAGTTTTAAACTACATGGAGATTTAAATACTAAAGATTGAGCTATGTAGGAAATTATAATAATTTTTCTCTTTTGAGGAACATGATGTTATTTATCGGGAAGGAAAAATGTAAATCGATTAAAATTAATCATAATGAATAAGTTTCATTAAAAATTATTATTTATTTATTTTTATTAGCTGCCTGTCTTCACTTCACAGGTTTCAAAGATACAAAAATAATGTTGTTCAAACATTAGCTTTAAAATAAAATCTGAAAAAATTTGGTACAATATTGCTATTTCTAGTTGCATATAAATTATAAACATTGAAACTTAAAATTAATAAATCAGTTGTTGAAAATGGCAGACTTCTTCTTGTTTTCTTTAACTAAATCAGTGGAAATGTATTTTTCACAACTGTAATTGATATTGTTTTAAACTTATAAAATGTATCATTATTTATTTAAATGGCAATTTACTTAATATCAAGTACTTGTACTGTTTGTACTTTTTACATTTTCTTTTTGTTGATTTCATAAGAAAACCCTCTTTTAAAAATATTGGTATTCATTTCATTCTGTTGTAATAAACGTAATTATTTTTTAAAAATTTGAGTGTTATTAATACTAAAAACTAATACACATCCAATTTCTGTGATGACAATAATAATACATGTAGTATTAATAGAAGTATGCCCTTACCTATCTCAATATTTCTTTAGCCTCTTTTTTGGTTAATTTTAGGGTCTCTTTCTGGGCATTTCATTAATTAAATGAGGAATTATTTTAATAATGAATGGTTTCCTGCCTCCTAAATGTTCTTTTTTCAATATTAACACTAAATTACTTTCTTCCTTTATATAGCAAAAATATGTAAAATATGTCACATGCACCCTTACTTGCATTGATATTATACTTACATGGAAGTAATGAAAGGTATTTAGGAAATTTTCATATTATTACCCATATATCACTCCATCAAGAAGAATATTTGTAAACAATTTTATTTATTTATATATTTGAGGTGAGATCCACACCTGTGTCTTAGTTAAATGAGAGTAACTTATGCACAGTCTCTCGTAACCTTGTATGATATAAACACCAGTGTCTTAGTTACATGAGTTACTTATGCACAGTCTCTCATGAGTTTGTGTGACATCCACACCTGTGTCTTAGTTAAATGAGAGTAACCTATGCACAGTCTCTCATGAGTTTGTGTGTCAGGGAAAATATATCCTCAAATAAAAGCTATAATTATTGAATAGTCATTATTTATTAATAAAAGATTAACGATTATATTATAGTTAAATGAATGCCGAAGAAATTATTTTTCTGCTCTCCCTTGAAATAATTGTGTATCCAAGCAAAGTTTGAATAATCTATAAATTAAAACAAATAATTTTTTTTAAAAATCCAAATCAGAACATCAAATTAAAATTTTAAAAAATTAAAATTGATTTTAAAAAAATCTTATGAGTACGGTATTTATTGTAATGAAGTTTTAACATTTATTTTATATTATTTTTTAAGGGTGAATTTATTAAAGTTTGGATGAGTACTGACCTTATGTTCTTTACCCATCACAAAGTTAATCACCAAATTTTTCTATGGTTAAATAGTGATTTTGTTGGTATGTATCATAATATTCATAAGCATATTTTTTTGAATTTTTAAATTTTAGGTAGCTTTTAAATTTTATCAGCTCCACAAGATGGCTATTTGGAAAATGAATACTTTTACCCCTGGCAAAATTAATTTTTATCAATTTCTGAGCCTCACTAGACCAGGCTACAATTAAATTTGATATTAGAGTACCAATGGGAAAATTAAAAAACTGCTTTAAATAAAAACAAGATAAAATATGCAACAAAATAATATTAATATCTGATATATAATTATTTTGTAGAGGACTTCAGGAATGGCCTACATATTCACACCTGCACACTTAAAATCATTATATTATAGTTTGAATGGCATTCTTTGTCTGTGTCCGATAGAAACATATTTTAACCCCCATGAGCTTAATCACTCTTTGAACAAGCAAAGTTCTAGCGCTAGGGGTACATAAAAAGTACGAATTAGAGAAACACCTGACTTTCTATTGAAAGTTGTATACGTATAAAATAATTCAATTCCAAGTCACAAAGTTACTGATGAAACTTGACGTGAACTATTTCCATGTCACCCCATGCTCGTGTGGCTGGTGAGACAAAGAAGTAATCTAGACAAAACCTAGATGCGCCTAGACAAATTTACATACTGATGGACACTTCTATATGCATCTAGAAAAATTAGAGACATCTAGATAATTCGATAAACATTAAGACAAATCCAGTTACGTCCACGCATATCTCTATATATTGAACAATTTAAACACATATTTCCACATATCTAGATACATCTTTGTCAATCTAGATACCAGTGGATAAAACTAGATAGATCTCCATTAATGTATAGATGGAAAGGAAAACACGAAAAGGGGTTCACCGACATAACGGCCCCGGACTAATGGATGGACTGAAAGTATAATGTTCAATCAAATATTAATTCATATTTTTACTCACCTTTTCAGAGTCAGGTTTTGCTAATAATAAACAATAATAATGACATCACAATAGTGAATTTGATAGCCTTTACGCGAGATGGTACCAATCGCGGCTGTGTGTTGACAAGAAACAATATAATAACATCACAAGATATAATTTTACCACTTTATTTAAGGGTGAAGAAGTTGACAAAAGCTTAAAATAAAAAAATAAATTAAAGTTTTTGCTGAAAAATGTTAACAATTTGTCTTGGGCTGTTTTTACCAGGGCCGTTATGTCGGGGCCATTTTGTCCGGGGCTGTTTTGACGGGTCAACCAAGAAAAGGAACAGACAGACAGGTGATGAGTGGAAATGATCGGAGAGGAATGGAGCAGAAGGGAAGGTAGTGGAACGGAATAGAAACAAAAATAAGAACATTTTTAAAAATAAAATAAAGGCAAAGAAGGAAAAATGAATGGAGCGGAAAGGAATGAACCGACATGATGATGAGCAGCCTTTACGTTAGCGTTTATTTGGTCAGAATTTCCAGCATTCTGTTGGAAGCCAAGCTCAAGTAGGCACTCCAGCTCAAAATTTCAAATACAACTGACATAAACAAATAGCTTATCATTGGAAAGAGCTTGATTTCAGCTTTCCATTGACATCAAAATCATTCTTCTATCTTTTATAGGAAAAAAGTTATGATTTTTGTTTGTGAATTATTTTTCCTCCTTATTTATCTTTGTAATTAGTTCTAAAAGCTGTGATCGAGCCTGTAAGCCTTTAGTAACATGTTTGAAGAGTGTCGATCTTATTAACGTTAAGCCTAAATATTATAATCTTATGTAGCCTCACTAGCTAACTAGCTTTATTTTATGCAGTATGTCCAACTTTCTATTTCTGTTGTATGCCCTGCACCTTCACCACCCACTAGCTAATCACCCTTATTTTATGCCATGTGTACACCTTTCTATATCTTTATGTCCTGTACCCTCGCCAGCTACCATAATCGCTAACTATTTTACCATTATTTTATTCACTATGTACAACTTTCTTTTTCTATATCTCCATATGACTTTGACTCAAAACGATAGAAAGACGAACATTGACCTAAATTCATGAGATCGAATTGATTATTAGCACTCCAGACTCAAGAGGACACAGTCCTTGTAGTATAATGTGTATGCGTTCGTGCGTGTGTGCATGTTTTCGTGCATGTATGTGTGTTTGTTCGTTCTTCTAATTTCAAATGCTATGAAATATTTATAACCACAAAAATGTGTTGTTTTAAAATTTCTAATTAGATTACATTTTTTGTTACTCATTTGTTATCCGAGTGTTATATTAAGATTGTTTCAATCAAATACACAAACTTTCAATTTTAAATGCACCGATATATTTAGGCAAATAATCTCTATCCATAATGATTTTAAAAAAAATATTTTTTATTATTATTTTTTTTTATATTTTTTTTTAATTATAACAAATAAAATGTACATTGTATATTATTTCTTAAACGTTAAAACCTTAATTATCTTCTGTTATGTTTAATATCATGTTTTGAATTGTTTGTCTAAACATGTGTTCTAATGTTATGTTTGTGTAACTGTGGTTATGGAAAAAAGCCTTAAGTCTGTGATGCCATATGTGTTTTCTGTACTTTGAAAGTATTTTTAAGCTTATTGTTTGTTGTTTCTTGTTTATAGAGTCTGGTATTATGTTTAGTGTTATTGCTTTGTCTATATCTACCTTGTGTATTGTGCCTGCTTGTATGAATTGTTGGAGTGTGTTTTTAGTTTGTAAAATTGTATTGCATGTGAGATATAAATGTTGTTCAGTCTCATCAGCTCCTGACCTACAGAGTGGACAGCCTATTCTTGCCCCTCTGTCTTTATAATTTCTTGATGAGACTGGTGTTGTATTGTAAATTAGTCTGTATGTTATTTCTTTTTCTTTATTTGGTATTTCTTTGATATGTGTATTTTTAAAAGTTTCCTCAGTGTTTGTAATTCCATAAACTTGTGTCCATTTAATTCTATTGTTCAGAGGTGTTGCTTGTCTTTTTATTAAATGTGTATATATTTCTTTGGTTGTTTTGTGTAATACTTCTTCATTACCTTTTATTGCTTTGATGCATGCTGTATGAAATTGTGATTGATTTCTACCCATGTAATGTGCAGTGCTGTTATCAATTGCTATTAAATGTCCTATTCTGATTCCTAAGTAATAATGTGTGAATGTATTTTCTGATCTTTTTTTAATGGCTTGTCCTATAAATTTTATTCTGAGTGCTTGTATTTTTGTTTGTATGTCTTGCAAGTTTATTCCTCCATTTAGCTTAGATTGTATTAGTGTTGTATGTTTGATATTGTGTATTGTTCCTTGGAATATGTATTTAGTTATGTGTGAGTTAATTTCTTTTAATATTATTGGTGGCGGTTCCCATATTGTTCCTGTATATATTGTTTTGGGGATGACATATGTGTTTATAATTGTGCTCCTTCCAAAAATTGTCTGTGCTGTGTATTTGTTTCTGTCAATAATGTGTTTAATTGATAGTTCAATATTCCTCCATATTTCAATGTTTGTCTGTGTTTGATTATTGGAATAAAAGATCCCATAAATTCTAAGACTCTCCTTCCTAATTATGCCTAAGGGGAAATCTAGTCTATCTTGCCACTTACCTATCCCCATAATTTCAGATTTGTTTACATTAATCTTGGACCCACTACCTTTTCCAAAATCTTGAAAAATTGAAATTATTTTGTGAATTGACCTATCATTTGTGGGGAAAAATACCGTGTCATCTGTGTCAGGGTATGAGAATCACTGCGAATGATTGTTGTGAGATTGTTGTGAGCCAGTGTGTGAGTCGGCTTAAGGCGTGCGTGACAAGAGTTCACTTGTGAATAATGATGTTAATTGTATTCACCCGGTATGCAAGTTAGAGAGCCGTGTCGTGGATAAATAGTGTGTGTGAGACAGAGAGACGTATGAAGACGGACGAGTGCGGAGGTCCATAGTCCTTGTTAGGGCTAGAGATTAGTATAGAGCGTTGGCTCTGTTATAGCTGGTGACACATCGAGGTGGCTCGAGTGTCCAGCGTATTAGGGACAGAGGGTCCATGTATGCACTTAAAGTGAGTGGACATTGTTGAATGGAGTACGTCATGTACCTGAATAAGATGCTGTACATAAATTGAGGAATAATAAAGGCTTGACGTATACGTGAACAAGAGTCGAGACTTAGTCTTCTTTTATCCAGAACCCAGAACGCAACAGTGGGGTCACGTCCGAGGATTTTCTGGAGGCTCTTGTGGATGGTACGTCAAGTCACAGCATCGAAGTGAGACAGCGTCGACGGTCTTTTCAACGAGACATCCAGTGTCCAGGCCGTCGGATAGTTGGTGTCCAGAGTCCTGAGTGTGTCGGTCAATGATTGCCCGACAAAAAGTTATCCACCTTATCGTTCGCCTGAGTGTGACAGTGAACGACTGCCAGACAACAAGGCATCCGCCTTACCGATCGAGTCCAGAGTCCCGAGGAGTGTGCCGGTGAACGGCTGTCCCGACAACAAGGCATCCGCCTTACCGATCGTGCCCAGAGTCCCGAGGAGTGTGCCGGTGAACGGCTGTCCCGACAACAAGGCATCCGCCTTACCGATCGTGCCCAGAGTCCCGAGGAGTGTGCCGGTGAACGGCTGTCCCGACAACAAGGCATCTGCCTCATCGTCGTGTCCAGAGACCGGAGTGTGTTCGTGAGTACTATTGCTGGACAATATTAATGGTGCTACCAGGAGAACTTTGTTAAGTTAGCATTCTAAGGACACCTAATTTGTGTATGTGTATGTAATTCCGTAAATACAGGCAAGTAATCATTTACAATTACTTAACTATTTTTCTTCCTTTAATGTACTTCAATTGTAAGGTAAAATGGAATTTAGAGATACACAGGAATTTAGGTTTAAGATTATAGATACCCTAAGAAGCTGGGGCAAAAAACTAGGATTGGAGGGGGAGGAACTGAATATATTTGTAAGATATAAGTTTGCAGAACATAATCGGGAAGAAAAATTAGAGGAACAGAGACAGTGGCAGGAAGAATGTAAAGAAAAAAGGAGAAAACACGAAGATAAAGTGAGACAGTTGCAGGTAGAAGATGAAGAGAAACAGAGAAAACATGAAGAGAGAATGAGAAAATTGCGGGCAGAACGACAAAGAAGGTCTAGGGACAATAGTGAAGACTGTGACAGTGACAAAAGTTATATAATTCAGGAGCCGCATGGGAATACAATATTAAGTTTGACTAAAAGTAGAATAGAACCCAGGGTGCTTAAAAACAGGGAGCCCGAAAATCAAAAACTAATAGACGAATTAAATTACGACAGGGAAGAAAGTAATAAACTCATTAGTGAGTTGAGAAATAATCTGGCAATTAAAGAGAACGAATTAAAGGAACACAGAGAGACAGCAGGTAAACTTGAGTCAAAATTGAGCAATGTTGAAACTAGACTAACGGATCTCGAAAAATTTGACATCAAACACAGATTAAAAATAGAGGAAACTGAAGTGGAATCAATGAACTTAAGAATGAGAATTGCCGAAATGGACAAACTACTGGCTCAAAAGGATGAAGAAAAATCCAGCTGGCTTAAAATAACTAAGGACAAAGATAGAAAGGTAACAGAGCTGAAGAAGTCTGAAGCTGAAAAAAAGTGAATTATTGGAAAAATTACAGAGGGAGCTAAAAGGAAAAGAGATAGAAAACACAGAAATGAATAGAAACCTAATCAGTACACAAAACAACATAGCAGATCTGAGTAAGGCCTTAACCGAAATGGAAAAATCATTAGAAGAATGGAAGAGAGAGAACAAAATAAAACTGAATGAAGTTGAAGTTGAGTCCATGACCTGGAAAATGAAAAGTATCGAGATGGACAACGTATACGCTAGCCTAATAAAAATAGTCAGGGGTAAAGATGAAAAACTAGCAGAGATGAAATTAAACTTAATCATTGCAAACCAAAATATAACAGGACTGAATAAGACGGTGGCTGATAAAGATGAATGTTTGCAGAAATTACAGTGGAAGCTAAAAGAAATTAAAGACACACTAACTCAAAAAGTAGAGGAGAATAATGAGTTAACGCTGACTATAGCACATAACAAAGAAGACATAAAGGACTTATGGCGAATCATTGTTGAAAAGGAAGAGAAAAGGACTGAATTAACTCAAAGATTAAATGGAAATGATACGGACATGACAGTGAATGTACAGAGAACGTCCAAGATGCTTGGGACAATTGTTGAAAAACCTCACGAAAAGTGGATCAAAGAAGTACAATTTCGAAAGAGGGAAAATTTAGTTGAAAATATGAACAAGAAAAAAAGTAGTGACCCAGATATGCAGGATGGGGTGAAGGTCACTGAACACACCGTGGTCACAGTAGTAACATTAACCTCGGAGGCAAAATGTGTTGAGGAAGATAATGATGGAAAAATTGATTGTACTACTGAATTCCTAGAAGATAGCAAACCTATTGAGGGAAATAAGGAAAACAAGGATGGGAAAATGGGGTGTACTACTGAGTTAATAGCAGATAGCACATCTAAGGATGAAAACAAGCAACTTAAGAAAAAACCCTACAGTGGAGCCACACAACAATATGACGTGGGCTCAGCTAAACACTGTTGTGAGTTGCTAAACAAAGGTGGCCCGTATGACCTCCAAAGACACAGCAGGGCAAACACGGAGCTACACAGAGACACAGTGCGGTC
Source organism: Ampullaceana balthica (assembly GCA_944989445.1). Lineage (NCBI taxonomy): Eukaryota > Metazoa > Mollusca > Gastropoda > Lymnaeidae > Ampullaceana > Ampullaceana balthica. The sequence continues at coordinate 137,280 of CALYLW010001421.1, forward strand.
AAGACCAACCAGAATTAATAAGACAATGACCGACAAATACTCACTGGACAGGTTTACAGCCGGTCGGTTAAGAGTAATGTTTTTGCTGATAGTTGGAGTCCTGGGGAGAACAGTGAGTCGTTGGGGCGAAAGTGGCGCGTTCGCAGGTGTATTCATAGACACAAGGGGGACCGTGAGGGGTCAAGAAGGAAAATTCAAAGGTCAGGGTTATTATGACACTAGTGGCGGTATAGTTATACCCACGTGGGAATTGCCGCGTAGGCATGACTTAGAACACATCAGCCTGTATAACGGAAACCAGGGTCGTTTGTTATTTAGGATTGGGGACAAACGTAATATCCCACCCCCAAATACAATGGCTATGATTTTTTTTCAATGTTATGAAATGTTTGGCCTGTGTATTGATGTATATGAATATGATGATATTTGTTATGATGATATTTGTTATGATGATATTTGTTATGATGATATTTGTTATGATGATGTGGGTTGTGTTAACTCTGATAAATGTTGAATTGTGAGGTTGAACTTGTGCGGTCTGGGTGACCTCATGCCATTTTTTACTATGTATTGATCAGATAACCTTGTTGCCAGTAGTATACTGGGTTAATTTTTTCGGACGAGTTTCGAGGTTCATGGCCATTGGGTTAATGATGTAATAAATGTTCGCCCATGGAGACCTCATGGCAATTCTTATTTTTTGATGATATGTTCTGTTGAAGATAACGTCATCAGTTTGATGATGAAGGAAATTTTGTTGATAGTTATTGGCAATATTGTTCATGATTATGATATTGATTATGCATTGACTATTTATGATGATGAAGATGCTTTGAGAATTGTTGTGATGAATATTATGATGAATTATGTTGATTACGACTACTATATGCACATGATTGTTATATAATTGATTGTAATGGGTTAAATACAATCAGGCTGAAATGTCTATAGTTTGGATAAGTAGTTATCCCTATAACATTATCTCATGCTGGAGGTAATCCTGGAATAAATATCTTAAGGAATTTATATGAGGAACCAGTAGAGTCAGTTGGTAAATAGAAAAACAATCTAGCGTAAATATGGTCAATTGTTGGGTAATAAATATGTTGTAGTGCTATGACCAGGAGGATGTCGAAGGTTGTTCTATGAGATTAAAGATAATGATAACGTACGAGTAGTA